>JAGQEM010000124.1:0-86303 GCA_019202945.1 Corynespora olivacea
AAGGAAATTTTTAAAAGTAATTAGTATTAGTAGAGTTATATTACTTTAAAACTATAGACTTTTTTAATTTTCCCTAGTTAAACCGGGGCATCACGCGAACAGGGGCATCACGCGCACAGACACGGTACTGAGCCGCATCGCAAGTTCCGTCTCGAAAAAGGGAAAGGCGTTAGGGTTGGCTGCAACGAATTTTTGTGGCTTAACGTTATGTGTATGTTTTCGTCGTTATTTCCGATGTTGCTGTATACCTGGGGGAAATGGCCTCCCGACTCACTCCGCAAACACCGATGACAAAGGCGGTACAGGGAGGCAGAAAAGAGTTACGGGGGACCATAGTGTTATGTGGTGTCAAATTGGTTGGGATATAAGAACAGTGAGGTAGTACCTTGATGCCCATTCGACTGCTGTTTCACTGGCTTCTCTCCTTATCCATACTCTTCACGGCCCTGATTGAATAGTGCGTTTCTCTACCTTTCTCCTGTCGCAATGGCGTACCTCTTTAGACACTCCTCGGTCGGCTCCATTCTACACTATTGTCGCCACGGTAGTTTGTCCTTCTCGCGACAGAAAGACAAGAGCCCTTCTACGGACGATGTGACTGAGGTTCCGCTGAAGGGAAAGATATCAATGAACAACCTGGTTGCATGGAATGGTCCCGACGATCCTTCTAATCCGCAGAACTGGCCAGTCTGGCAGAAGGCTTTGGTGACATGGATATTATGGTATGCATCCGATTGTGGGAGCAAATGACCTGACAGAACAGTAGCTGACCGAGTCACTAGTACATGGACCTTCGCCGTCTACGTCGGTTCATCGATCTACACATCAAGTCAGGAATAAGTCGCTGAGATATTTGGACTTGGCCATGTCGAAGGTGCTCTTGGACTTGCGATCTACGTCCTCGTCAGTATCCCTGTCCTTCCTTTTTCAATCACCCACTCACACAAGAACTAGGGCTATGGCCTCGGCTCTCTCATCTTCTCCCCCCTCAGCGAGATTCCTGCTATCGGACGCAACCCACCCTACTTCATCTCGGGCTTCCTCTTCGTCATTCTCTGCATCCCGACCGCACTCGTGAACAACTATCCAGGCCTCATAATCCTGCGCTTTCCTCTGGGCTTCATGTGTTCGCCTTGTCTGGCCACAGCTGGAGCTTCCTTTGGCGACATCTGGAATCCGTATCAGTTCCCCTTTGCCATCGCTTTCTGGGCTGCCGCCGCTACTATGGGTCCCTCCTGCGGTCCCACGATCTCCAGCTACGCGGTCGAGCGTTTTGGATGGCGGTTCAGCAGCTGGGAGTTGTTGATTATTAGTGGACCGGCATATTTGCTAATAATCACACTTATTCCTGAGACGAGTGCGCCAACCATACTTTATTATGAGGCAAAGAGACGGCGGGAGGAGACTGGGAATCAGGATTTGATGAGCGAGTCGGAAATGAAGCGGAAGGACTTACACGTTGGAAGTATGCTTTGGGATGCATTGGTTAAGCCGTGGGAGATGAATGCTAGAGATCCAGCGCTGCTGTTTACGACCTTGTATCTTGGTTTGCTGTATGTAATTTTCTACTCTTTTTTCGAGGCAAGTCTCTGCAACTCTTTTTTGAAAACACTGGCACTTGCTGAGATACTGACCAGTCATTGCCCCTCGTCTACCCCGTCTTCTACCGTTTCAACGCTACATCAACTGGCCTCATCTTCCTTGCAGCTATCCCTCCCTGCATCATGGCCTTCGCCATCCATTCCGCCTACCTCCACTACCGCGGAACCCGGACTTTTGTCGAGCTCGAAAACCACCTCTTACCTGGACTCATCTTCTCCCCACTCATCCCAGCCGGCCTCTTCATCTACGCCTGGACGGCACGCTCATCCTCCCATTGGATCGCACCCACCATTGGACTCAGTATAGTAACCATGGGGATCTACTTTGTCAGCCAAAGTATCTTCTTGTATATACCTAACATCTACCCAAGGTATGCAGCGAGCATCTTTGCGGCAAATGCGTTGGCGAGGGGTCTTTTTGCAGTTGTGGCAATCCTGGTAGGTAGGCCGATGTTTGAAGGGCTTGGAGTCGATGGTGGAGTGACTCTGTTGGGTGGTTTGACGGTGTTATGCTGTGTAGGAATTCTGGCCCTTTGGAAGTGGGGGAAACTTTTGAGGATGAGGAGTAAATTCGCGGTTCTTGAGTAGACGTGTCATTGACCCTGCTGCTGCTTTTGTATCGTCTTCCGCTGCGATGAAGTCTGCTGGAGCTGTGGCTGCGTGGTGTCGTCGGCGGGGCAAATCAAAGCTTACTTCGCGTAGCGGTCGCGCATCGAGTTGTCATGCACCGCGCCATCACGTGCCTTCGTGACGCGGCGGAAAATCTTCCACGCAACGAAACAGCAAGTGACATGCGCAACGATATTCGTTGCGCCATCACCAAATGACCTTGTGACGGCCTGCATTTCAAAATGCAACCCCAACGCCCACAATGCCAAGGATTGCATTCGACCACCAATCTGTGCCCGCCGGTCTCCTCGCAGCCGCACCTTTGCTGCTTGTTGGAGCTGCAGTGTACGATCCTGGTCGTGCATTTTCAGACACTGACGCGTCGAAGCCGGTTCCGGGCAGGGTGGACGTGGTCGGGACGTTGGTCATTGTTGCTGTAACAGCAGTGCCGCTGGAGCTGATCTGAATGAACGTCTTGCCGGCGCTATCGGTCCTTATGGTAATCTGCGTGGCTACGCTTCCCGTTCCCACTGTTGTGGACAGTCCAGGCGTGAGCGTAATGGTCGCAGACCCCAGCGTTATCAGCCCCCCAGATACCATAGTCGGCTGTGGCCCGGAAATAGCACCGGAAATGAGGCTACTGGTGCCTTGCTGGTACTGCTGAGAATTTAGAACAGTAGCAGGAGCCAGACCTGGACGTGCTATGTGCGAAATGATCTCGGTCAGGAGGTCACCGCCCGATGTGGGTTGCGCTGGTGCAGTCGCTGGTGCATTCCCCGGCTGCTGGGCAGCTCTCGTTGTAGCTACATTTGTCTCCACCGCGATCAAGCTCGGCGTGCTCGTCACCACGATGCTCTTTAGACTCCCAGGAGCCCTCCATGTGCTTGGATCGTCTCCGAAGCCCGTTGCAGTCGGCTGTGCAGAGAAAGTGATAGAGGCTGAAGATATGGTTTCGCTTTTGAGGTCGGTTTGCGAGACTTCGAAATGGACCGACGACGTACGTGCGGCGGATTCAAAGCCGGACTGCGAAGTTTCGAGGTGGATGGTGGGGGCTACTTCGGTGACGGTGGTCACTGTCCCTGGGGTAAAAGTGGAAATTGAGATGCCAGTAGTATGGGCCGTGGTGACAGGCGGTACTATCGTGTCCCGTCAGTTGAGTTTTCAAGCACTCAGATGTTGGCACTCAGTACGTGATTGCGCTTGTGGTAGAGCACATGCTGTCCCTGCCAGAAATACGAGGATGACAAGGTCGGTTGGAAGCTTCATCTTCAAGGGCGTTGCAGCGACACGATGTCACCGATTGCGATACGGCATTGAGGCGCTCAGGGAGTACGAGGGTGACGATGAGGGAGGAGGTTGTGTACGGCTTTCGAGCCTCCTCCTCTCCTGTAGGAGGATGCTCCTATAGACATTGTATTTGTTGGACAGGCTCTCGCGTCCGAAAAGGGAAGGACGAAAGAGGGGATGATATTGCCAAGCATCTTCACGGTTGGCCCGCACGCGCCGATGTAACGAACACTAGGTGCAGATGCATGAAATATTTCACCGTCTGATATTTCTCCGCATGCGGGTACATGATAGTTGGATGCCGACAGCCCTACGACCAGACAGACTGTCAACTAGGCAGTTATTTGAGGCCTGGCTTTGCGATCAAGTCGTACGTAATCTGACCCCCAATTCGGGTCGTCATTTCGCGTCCAGGTTCTGTATGTTACCCAGCGTCTCGGTAATTAAGATTTTGGTGTTTCATACTATGTAGGGTCAGCTGTGGTTAAACATCTCTCGAGTGACCTCCAGATGGGAATAGCCCAAGAAGACGGCACGCGTCCCGTAGGCCTGGGCTGAGAAAAGACGGCATGGCGTGATCGGTCTTACTGCCACACATGGCGTCTTCCGAGCCTATCAATGATAAATGCGGGCTTCCATATTCCATGTACTAGCAATTTTCTGAAATATGGGTCCATCCTACAAACATGCCCGGTACCTCTGATCGACAACCTAAATACCGGCGGCATGGATGTCCTCAACTACCACATCTGCAGCATCAAATGTGTCCGGCGTGACTTCAGGCGCAATGGCATCTTGTAGCTTGCAGCAGCTGCTTGCAGTGCTCTTATGGTCGCTGCTTGTACCCTGCAAAGCCCAGACGGCCGGAAAAGCGATCAACATCCCTCCCAGCCAATATTGGTAAGCAGACGCTGCAAACAACACACCGGGACAATTGATTGTAACTCACACTCGTAGGGATGGAAACGATGGGCCGTGGTCAACGTTCCGAATCGACGTTGGCACACCAGCGCAACAGCTCCGCGTTCTCCCCGCGTCAGGCCAATCGTCGAGCTGGTTGGTCCTCCCGGAGATATGTACCGCAAACCAAACCTCCGACGATTGCGGGAAGGTGCATGGTGGCTTGTATATGCGAAACACATCCACCACCTGGGACCAGTATGGGAATTTCGAACTCTACACCTTCCTAGAAGGGCGTGCAGGCTTGACCGGACCTGGCTTGTATGGATGGGACAAATTGGAACTGGGCTGGAATGGCGACAACTTGCCTTCGCTGGACAACCAAAGCATCGCGGGCTTCATAACGAATGCGTTTTCTGTCGGAGCCCTTGCGCTAGACCCTCGGCCAATCAACTTCACGGACCAGAACAATCCAATTCCCAGCCTCATGCAAAATCTCAGGAGTAGAGCGGAGCCGATACCCAGCCTTTCCTGGTCGTACACTGCCGGATCGTACAATCTGTCGCCGAAGAAATATGGTAGCTTAGTTCTTGGAGGCTATGACAAGAATCGACTCGAATCCAACGATATAGCGTTCCCCTTCGGGGAGGATGTCTCCCTCCTCTTCCAGGTGGCCATCCAGGACATCACCGCTAACGGCACCGATGGATCGCTGCTCGGCTCCGGCATCGTTTCATACATCAGCACCTTGGTCGCAGATATTTGGCTACCTACCAGTGCATGCGAGAGGTTTGAGAAGGCATTTGGTCTCACTTGGGACAGTACGAAGGAATTGTACTTGTTGGACGACAAAACACACCAGTCGCTGCTCTCGAAAAATCCGCAGGTGAGCTTCAAGGTTGGTCCACAGCTATCCGGAAGTTCAGTCACCATCAACTTTCCATATTGGAACTTTTACCACACGGCAACCTCTGTTTTGACTGGAAATGGCAGCAGTCTGTATTTCCCGCTGAAGCGGGCGGCCAACGACAGCCAGTATATTCTCGGGAGATCGTTCTTGCAAAGTGCGCACTTGTCTGCCGACTATGAGCGCTCTACTTTCAATCTATCGCAAGCCTTGTTTCCGGCCTCGTCGACGGCAGATATCGTTGCAGTGTTGCCTCCGTCTCAGTCTTCTAGAAACACAACCGTCAGTGAGAATGCCAGTAGCTCCGGGTTGAGCACTGCTGCTAAGGGAGGAATAGCAGCTGGTGCCGTGGTGGCTGTCCTACTCGCCGTTGGCGCAGCATTCTTTCTATATCGTTGCAAGAAACCTGCCCAAAAACCACAAGAATCCGAGGTCAACGACATGCGGAAGACTATGCATCATGAGATTTCCGAAGATGGCATCAAGTATGAAGTTGGGGAAGGTCTTTTTCATGAGGCTGAAGGAGATATGAATCCCAAGGCAGAGCTTGAGACTGGCGTTGAAACCCCTGCCGAAAAAGACGGTGAAGATCGCGCGGTCCACGAGATGCCTGGACAAGGAATGGAAATCGCAGAAATGCCAGGTGAAGAAGAGATTAAGAGGGCAGAGATGTCAGCGGAAAGTCCACATGACTACAAGTCTATAGATACTCCTATTTTCGTCACGGATCACGATGTAATACACCCGCCAGACAATGCAGGTCTGCGGAACGAGAATGATGCAGTCAAGTCCTCACCCAAGAACTTTTCTCAGAAAGCACCTTGGTGAGGATCCGTGTGCCACGTTACACGACACAACACGGCCACCGCTCATACTTGCTCACCCGGATTCGCACATCACACAAGGCACACTGTTGGCGAGATGATCGAAAACTCCAATGCATTGATTTTTGAACAAATGGTTGCTCTCGAGATGCGCTTGTCAAGCTTTCTGCAGCAGTATCGTCCGTTTGCGGAAGCTGAAATGATGTTCGGTTCCGGCACTCCTTTGTTCTGAAGAAAGAAAACCCATGTATACCTCTCGGTCCCGCAATCACCTCAACACTTCATCCTTTGGTGCTTTCCAAGGTTTGTGAGCTCAAGCGCGTTTTATACGTAAGTTGATGGTGGTCTCAGGCACATCAAAATCCGTTAACAATTAAACAGCTTCCTCCTTGCATTCTGGCGCCACTTTCGCGGGTTTTCAGAAAATGGCATCACGCTCTCCCCTCGCCAGTCGTAATCGCCGTACATCTATGTACGTCGATCCTACCGACGATGTTGTAAACGATCGCGCATTGAACGACAGTCGTCTCCGAAGAGCTATCGCCTACCTCGCTGATGAAGGAGGCGATGACGACCCTGCTCTCTACGTCAAACGTATCCAGCAAATCGAAAATGGCATTATTCATCAATACCGTAATCAGGGACATACGTACAACCCCAACTTGTACCGGCGACTACATTCGATGGTCCGAGAGGTTCAGAACGACTTTCAATCTGTTGCCCAGGAGGCAAGCTCTGTAGATCTTGAAGAGAGCGATGTTAGCATGAAGGAATTGTCTCTTGAGGCGCTCTACCGGCCCATGGACATCGATTATCCAGTCACACCTGAAAAGAGTCATCATGCAAAACAACCAAGGGCGCCCAAGGCTGTTAGACATAGTCCTTCGCTCGCTCCACGACCCGCGGAAATTCGCAAGAAGGAGTATTTGTATGGTGGACCTAAAAATGCAAATGAGGAACTTCAAGCTGGACCCTCGTTTCTACCATTTGGCGAAAATTTCTTCATGCAGGATTGGGAGAGCAGGAAGATAGATCATGATCTGATCGAATCCGCCAAAAAGAGGCCCGACGACCCGAACCAGGCAGTTTTAACCAACGTTCCGTATAATTGGGTCTCGCCCAGTCTCAATCCTCGTGAAACTGACTCCGGATCGAGATACAAGCATCCAGCGAACGTCGGGCTGCGGAAGCGTCTTAGGGCCATACAGAGTGGGTCGCTTTCGACGGAGATTAAGAAGTTCAATTTGGGCTATATTCCTGTGGAAGAAGGAGATGCTAGAGAAAGGGTGAAGGCGAGAGACGTTCCGCGTATCTTCTTGAAGCAAATCATTCATGAGACTGTCGGTCGATCGGCCTACACACCAGTGCCAGACGATGGAGGAGGTAATTATTCCCAAGCTGCTTCAGACTTGAACAGGGCTAACACTTCCACCCCAGCCATCCGTCGGGCTGGCGCTCTGTTAACTCCACACTCGACTCCTCATGGCGGCCAGGGGAAAAGGTCGACAACTGCCAACCGGAGTAAATCTCCCGGTCTCCTAAAGACACCAAAGATTGACGACGCTCCTGTTATAATCAACGGTGTAGTAATGCCCAAGCCAAACCCCAAACTACCACCGATTTCTGGCCTCGACATCAAATTTGCCAGTGATCCCAAGACGCAAGTCCCCACTCGAGGAGCTACCACGCCTCTTCGAGCAAATCGCCCCTCTCAACACCCTATCGTCAAAATTCCAGCGTCTTCGCACAGGGGACGCGGTCGTCCACCCAATGTCCCTACAAACGCATCTGCTGTGAAAGCACAAGCTTCTTCTACTGGAAGGGCGCCAGCAGTTCAGAAGAGGAAGGTTGGGTTTGCGGCTAAGGAGGCGCCCCCGACCAAGAAATGGAAGGGTCCGTTACCTGCGCCTAAGAGTGCACTGAAGAAACAGGGTAGGGTAGGTAGGCCGAAGAGTTCGTCGGAGTCGGGATATAAGTTGCGGAATAGGCATGTTGAGACTTAATTAGGTAGAGCAGTAGGTAGGGCAGTAGGTAGTGTCTATTCAAATTGCTAGATTGGTCTTCGAATTCAATTACATCATCGCATGTTCTTTGATTGTTAGGTGTCTGGTCAGTGCATTGTTCTAGTCCATCCAGTTCATCCTATGAACCCTTCAACGGCCTCATCTCTTCAACTCTGTCTATGTCTTCAGTCTCCTCCCACTTTGGTTGTGTAGGAGGGTCTTCTTCTGTTTCCGGGCCTGAGGGAAGAGGTTGCTGTGCTGCTTTGCGAAGGTCTTGCGCCGCCTGCGAGACTGCAATGCAGGCAATATTTCACGAAAATGACTCGATAACTTGGTCGTAGCAGTAAAAAAATTCATGTGTTTTGGTTACGAAAGTCGTTGCTTGAGGAAGTGGCAATGTTGAGAGAGGTATTGCCTGGCAGCTTTTCAGATTACCATAGCGCTACCTCTTCCAGCGAGCACCTCTCCAAATCGTTCCGAAATTTAGCGCGAGTGTTGAAGAATGTAGCATCGAAGTGTGTGACAGTGCTGCCAAGTTTCAAGGTGCATTGTGAAGGTTGAGGCATGAATACTGCGACAAGAGGCTTATGATTATCCTCGGACCGATGTGACTGTATGTTTCACATGCCTTTGTGCACATCGATCTGCGCCCAGATCACTGCATCTTCCTTGGGTTGATCGTAACGTACATGGAGCATGATGTAAGACTTGATCGTGAGGAGTAAAGCCCAGCCAGAGGCCGACTCAAGAGGGTCTTCATATTCATACGAAAAGTGACGAAAAGAGGTCTAACCGGAGAGTGCCCAACTTCCAAGCACACCACCCGGAGATAAGGAAAGGTTGAGGACCCTGATTGGAGACTATCTCGGCTCATGCAGCTTCGTCTTTCACCATCGGAAACAAGCTGTTCGCACGTCGCCGAATTGCTCATCAGTCACATGTACATCTCCAATTAAATAATGCAACAAATACATGTCTCCGCTACCTACAACAAGTCATAGCTGTCGGAGAGTCTCGCAATACATCATACTGCACAGTTCTTCATCATACAACGGTGGGGTTGTTCAGCTTGGTGGAGAGCCGTACCAATGGTCGGGCTATGCCGCGCAGCGGCACAGCCAATCAACTATCCGTATGACATCAAATCTCACATCGTCAGCAACACGGAGACATACTTTAGCTTTGAGAATTCAGGGCATCAAAAGCATCCAGATGTCGCCGAGTGGGCGCAGTTATATATAGAGCAGCGAAGATAAGGAGCGGGCTTACTGTATGTGCTGGGAAGGCGGGTGAGATACAAGTCACGACGATGAGCTATATGGGCGGTTGACTCAGTCATGTTCGCCGAAGAGCATTCTTAGTCCACCATAGATTGTCTTCGGAGAGTGTTCCTTTGATTCTATGACATAGCTAACAGGACCGGTCGCATATGGCTTGTGGTTTCGCATGCGGAATGCTCCGGCTGCCTCCTCCTCTTGTCAAGTCTGACTTTATCAGGCCAGCAAGGTTTTTCGTGCGTAAAAAAAACAAACCAAAAATACGACACGCTGGTGATCCCAAGTGTTGATCATGGAAGTTCCCACGGGGAGGTGGGGGTGCATGTCTAACGCTCCAAGTCCCGATACGTTGGTAATGTCACGTTCTCACGACCATGGAACAATTTGTAACTACCCTTGCGAGGACTCTAAAACGAAGCTACAGTTTCTTTTTTAGACAGGAATCCTTGAGTATGAAGATGGCTCGACAGTCGTATGTATCCCGACGGGGAGGTTTGCGGGTATCCATTCGTTCGGTGGTTCCGGTGGTTCGCAAGTCTGCTCATTGGGCGAAGAGAAGCGAAGAGAACTAGAGATGACCTGTCTTCACAAGCCAGGGCATCTCTTGGTCAAACATCGCCACCACTCGAAGATTACTGCGATGTCCATGTCGATGTGGGGAAGCAGTGGTCTGAAACACCGAGTAACTACCACAATCCAGATTACAGTTTTGTCTTGTGCATGAACGATGTACGAGGTATGATTGCTGCGCTGGCCCGCCGGAAGAAGTGAGTTTAACTTGGAGGACGGATGCTTCCACAAGCTGCACATCATCGCTGTGCACGTTTTCGCCTGGAAGGTCGGGAAAAAACACGAGCGACCGCCGGGGTGCCTTGCGACGGCGGCAAGACGGTATTTGAAGCGATGAGGGTCCGCGGAGCAGGAGACAACTCCGCTCTGTGGCATCCATGATCCATAGCGTGTACTAGACACCCGATACACCGTTCTTGGGTAAAATGCATGACGGGCCGTTGGAGACCGACTGAGAGCATCGAAGTCGAACCCGTAAAACTGGGAAAGATTTAGCAGCGGAACCCTCGCATTTTGGACCGTAGTCTAATCTGATCTGTTGGCATGGAATCTGCTTCCCATCTTCAATAATCTAACTTGCTTATGCCGTCGGTGCTATATTTCAAAGATTACTCGAGGTACTGGCTGGAGACATGCATGCGGTCTGTGAAAGGCGCGAGAGGGAATCCGTCACGTTTTAGCCAACTGCGAGTCGTGTGTAGTGGGTGTTTATTGACAATATGCGATACAGGAAATTGTGATCGAAAAAAAGCGATTGGATTCGAGCTAGTTGCGTCCGCGATAATGATGGTGAACCGTGTCACAAGGATGGGCAAAAGTAAAATCGCCTAATTTCTCCAGAATTTACTGTGGTGAAGACTTCAATGGTACCGTGCGGGAGCCATCGAGTGACTGCAGATGCAGCTAATTGTGCGCAATAGACACGTTGTCCGTGCTACAGCCCACAAACCACGGAGAGTCGGTGGCGTAGGAAACCGACTTTCGAAGAGAATACGCCACAAACGGGGGAGCAGATAGCAGGATTTTGGTGCTGGTGGTGGGCTTCGGAGTATTGACGTCGGCTCTCCACAGTGACTTATATATGTGCATGAGGTTGTATCAGCAAGCATCCCTGCAAAAACCGCTTCATAGGGAATAGATCGATCAAACTTGAGACCACACTAACCCAAAAGCGACATTGGCGCATACTAGCAGCATCTCGCTCTGCATCAATCCGTAGCCCTTGGAACCTCACACAACGGCGTCGGCACTCTTCGGAACCTTAGGCACCCACTACTGTTTAAACAATACGCTTCACCGACTTCAAAGATGGAGCTGCACAAGGATCAATCGCATCTAGCCTTTAGCTGCAGCGATAAGCCACCAAAGTCTGTCCCTGCCTCTTGTACAGCAGCAGCAGTGTAAACACTGCATTGTCGGGGTGGAGAGCTGCATCTCTACCAAGGTGACCGGAACCCTAGTCAGGATTCTGCATGATCTTCACCCGGCTCTGCCGCCCTTGCTCGTTAGGGCTAGGTGGGAGGGTCTAAAAACCGGCGTAGGGGTTTTACAGTCACCTCTGATATCATAGCAGGGAAGGCGGACTTCGGATGGGGGGACTAGCCTGCTGCTATTCTGTTGTCAACATGGACTGAAAACGAAGTTCACCAGTCAGAATCCAGTGTAAGCGAGGAGATGCAGGAGGCAAAGTGATGGACTGTCTCGTGTCAGCGTTGGCATTGTGTTTTTCGAGACACTGCTGAATCCCGGGTTGAAAGGTGGCTTGGAGGAGTGTCGCCCCATCGATTACCTGGTCTGAGCAGATTGTAGGCGTCCCACGCTGATCAAACATCATGCTCGTGGGCCATATATGTAGGTCACGCTCCGTCTGTTACAGGTAGCCTTGCTGTCAGCATCTTCTTAGGATCCTTTTTCGTGAGAGTGGTTGCATTCCTGATATTCTTGCGCTAAACACACAACACACTTCATCCTCAACGGCCTTCGACCACAATGGCAGGCCACACTATCGTCGTGGCAGCATCGTCGTTGGTGCTGTACATCATCTGGAAGGTTATCACATCATCTCGTCGTCAAAAGATACCACATGGCTTGAAGAAACTCCCTGGACCCAAAGGTATGGTCAACCGTCTCCTACAATCAATGAACACACCCAGACGACACATGCTGCTACTGAGACTTATTCTGATGCAGGTTATCCCATACTCGGCTCGGTGCCTGATGTGCCTGAAAAGAACGGCTTCATCAAGTTTGCAGACTGGGGCAAGGAGTATGGTCCGATATACCAGGTCAATCTGGCTGGCTCCAACCATGTTTGGATCTCTACGGATGAGATTGCGAGAGACCTGTTGTCGAAGAGGGGAGCCATCTACTCCGATCGCCCTCATATCCCTGCCTTGCTCAGCGACAACCGAACCAGTGCTCAATATCTACCGCTGTTGAGTAAAAATGGTAAGAACACCCTCGTACATCATGTAAGATCCATCCTGACGACCAGCAGACGGCTGGACACGGCAAAGAAAGTTCGCGAATGCCATCATGCGCGAATCCGAGAAAGCCATGTTCCATCGATACCCCGAACTAGAATCCAAACGCATGCTTGTAGAGCTCTTGGATGAACCCGACCGCTACAACCACGCCCTAGAATCCTTCATCTCCCGCGTCACCTGCCGTCTCGCCTGGGGCCACAGTGAAGCGAGCGATGAGCTCAAGCAACGGGCGAGAGAATTACTAATTGGTGTCAGTCCTACTGGTGCGCTCGGCAACAAGCTTCCCTTCGTCATGTCACTTCCCGATTGGCTATCGCCTGCAAAAGCGTGGGAGAGGAGACGTGCCAAAACGGAGAGCAAGTTCTTCCAGATCATGCAGGGCCAGGTTGAGAGCGACATGAAGGAGAAGAGGGCATCGCCTTCCTGGATGCAACATTTCCTCGACAACCGAAGCAAATGGGGGTTCCAATACGAACTTGAAGGTGCCTTTGCCGTTGGTATGCACGGAATCGCCGGAGCTCTCACTATTGCCGCACCGATGCAGACGTTCTGTCTGGCAATGGTTCACTACCCACAGTACTTACCCATGCTGCAAGACGAGTTGGACAGAGTATGTGGAGATCGACTTCCCGTTGCCGAAGACCGACCGAATCTACCCTTCCTCCGCTCAGTCATTCGTGAGTGCCTTCGCTGGCGACCACCGGTCCCCACTGGCATCCCCCACGAGGTGACCCAAGACGATGAGTACAATGGCTACTTCATCCCTAAAGGCAGCGTCATGCATCCACTTGAGTGGTAAGTCCCAGATCCACCGGAGTAATGCGTGTTCATTTCTGATCCCCTCCTAGGGCCATCGCACGTGACCCAGAAATGTTCCCTGATCCTGAAAGCTTCAACCCTCTCCGATGGATGGATCCCAGCTACCCAACCTACCAAGAACCTCTCACAAAATACCCGACCATCATCAACTCCACACAATTCGGTTACGGACGACGAACATGTCAAGGCCAGACGGTAGCCGACGAAGATCTCTTTATTGGCATCGGATCGATTGGTTGGCTCTTCACAATGGAGAAGAAGATGGACAACGACCATCTACCTTCCGAGCCTGCTGTCGTCACCGACCCGGAGAAGGTCGAGAGGCTGTGTCTTGGTACGAACGGGCAGGCTTCCATCTCGCAAGAGGAGCTGCATCTTGGCGGAGTTGCAATGAGCGAGCCTGCTGTCATCGTTGACGAAAAAGTGGACAAGATGGTAGAAACGGTTCAAAAGGTGATGGACAAGCTCGATCCTACACTGGACTTCACCACACTACTCATCGCCAAACCCCTACCGTTCACATTCACGCTCAAGCCCCGCAACCAAGAGCGCGCCGAGAGAGTCCGCCAGATGTTCAGGGAGGGGCGCGAGAAGGGTGATTATACTGACAGCAAGGAGTATTGGGGCGAGCTGCAAGGGAAAGGTAAAGAGTATGGCTGGAGCAAGGTGTGAGGGCAAGTACCTTTCTGCCTTGCTCTTCGGCGTGACGACTGTGTGGTGTTTTGTATGCATGGCCTGGCGTTGTGAGAACGTTTGAATTTCAGCCAAAGTTTGGTCGCTATGGGTGGGTCGTCACGTGTCGTGATTGGTATTGATGTACATTTTCCTCGTTCACTTAGATACCGCTTATCGGCAATCAACTTTACTAGACCACACGGTTTTGCCCATGTCGTGTCCAACCAGATGAATTGTACCCGGAACCCGGCAGGTTAAGCCGTCATGTCAAGGTGAATGTGTCGTCACGTGGCGTTCGTGGTGGCGCGTCGGAGCTCCGCGTTCCTGGCCTGTGCGCGCATCGTCATCATCATCACCACCCGTCCCGCATCCTCAGCTTCCAATCGAGAACAAGCACAAGCAAGCAAACAGCGTTCATCTCATCCAGCGCTCAATGCCACCAACCTGAGAAACAGTCGGCACGCTCTCTTCGAGCCGCGCCCATCCGATCCGTGTCTTCTCGGCCACTCTCGCTGCAAAATGCTCGGCTTCACAGCAACGCGCACGCAGATCGCAGCCTATCTCTTCGGCGTCGCCCTCTTCAGCATCTCCTTCCTCGTCTTCCTCAACAGCAGCATCTCCTTCGTCATCACGCAGCGCATCGGGCAGTCGCACAATGTAGGCGATGCGGTGGGCACGCTGGGGTTCGCGGACGAATTGGTTGCGCTGGTGGCGTGTCCGGCCTGGGGGTTGCTGAGTGACCGGGTGGGAGTTCGGACCGTGGTGGTGCTGGGGTATGCGATTGTGGGGGTGAGTCTGTGGGTGTTTATGGCGGCGCAGAGGGTGTATCCGGAGTTGCTGCTGGCGAGGTTGTTGTTCAGCCTGGGGGCTACGGCTACGTAAGTCGGGCGGAATCGAGGGGGTGCGAAGATGGCTGACAACGGATGTCCAGGGCGACCATGGTGACGGCCATCCTGCCTACGATGACGGTGGCCACGATTGTGGAGGACCCGCGCTCGCCTTCCCGACACACGAACAGCACGTCGCATACCATGACACCTTCCATCTCATCTGAACTTACAATCACGCCTGCGCGCTTCCATTCGAACGGCACTCCGATGGATGAACATGCCCCGGCGAAGAAGGACACCGTGGCTTCGACATCGCACCTTGCGGGCCTGGTGGGCATGTTCACTGGGTGCGGAGCTTTGGTCGCCCTCCTCATCTTCCTGCCTCTGCCGACGAGGTTCCAGGATGGAGGTGCGAACCCAGCGACTGCTGTGGCAGATGCCTTCTACGTCGTGGGTACGGTCGCGATACTGGTCTCTCTGGGCTGTTTCTTCGGACTGCGAAAGTTGCCGGGAGAAGAAGGGAAGACATGGAGACGACTTGTTTACCGGGACGAGCAGAAGTCGACCGAGAGCGTGTCTTCGCGCGAACGGATACTGTCCTACCATCGTCTGTTCTGGGAGAGCATAAGGCTGGGAATCAGCTCGCCCAACATCGGCCTGGGATATGTAGGAGGCTTCGTTGCCCGCGCATCTTCTGTCGCGATCAGTCTTTTCATTCCTTTGTTCACCAACACATACTTTCTCAAAACTGGCCGATGCCACCCAGCCGATCCCTCGGACCCAGCGGATATCAAACGGAACTGCGCCGATGCATACAAGCTCGCGGCAATGTTGACGGGCATCAGCCAATTGATTGCCCTCCTCTGCGCCCCCATCTTCGGTTACCTTTCCGGGCGTTACAGGAAATACAACATCCCACTGCTCCTCGCCGCAGCGGCTGGTATTGCAGGCTACTCCGCCTTTGGATCGCTAGCCAGTCCAGACCCCAGGAGTGATGATGGCTCAGGAAGCATCTTCGCCATCGTAGCTCTGCTCGGCATAAGCCAGATCGGAGCCATTGTCTGCTCTCTTGCCCTCCTCGGCCGCGGCATCAACAACGATGAAGGCTCGGGTCACCACGCCACGGATGAGGCATCAAACAGCAACGGCCATCCATCAGCCGGCGCAACACCACCGCGTAGCCCCGACCTTACACCCGCCTCGGAGGACGCCCCTCTCCTGCCCCGCAATGATTCCTCGCAGCATCCTTCGTTGGGAACGACGAAGTCGCACAACCATCTCAAAGGAGCGATCGCAGGGACCTACAGCTTGCTCGGTGGGTTTGGCATCCTGCTGCTGACAAAGGCGGGAGGTGCGTTGTTTGACAGCACGGGACCTGGGGCACCGTTCTACATGATGGCGGCATTCAATGCGATCCTGCTTGTGGTGGGAGTCGGTGTTGCTGTGTCGGAGGCCCGGGGAGGAAAGGGCAGGGTGGAGCGCGATCGATGATGGGATCATGGCAGATGGGGGATGATGGTATATATAGAAATCATTACAGGTCTCCCAACATTTGATGAGGATGCACACAGGCTGATACCCAGCGAGCCAGACAGAGGAGTGAGCATACAATCAATCTTTCTAATTTGTCATGCAAAATCTTGATGTCTTCAAGGCCACACAGGCAAGTCACAGTGTCCAAAAGGCCCAGGGCTGCCCAAAACATCTTGTTCCCATCGTAACGTTACGACCCAATCCATGTCGTCTCCTCATCATCAAAAAGATGGCTCGCTCATTAGATACACGACATCACAATCGTCACCTCCGTTTCCCACCATCCCCCCCCCTCCCCCCCACAATCGAATCCATCACTCCTTGTTCCTCGCCTCCTCCTCCCTCTTCACCCTGAAAAACGCCAACTTGGCAAACCTCCCCAAACTCCCCCAATGGATCCTGCCGGCCGGATGGTCCATGATCCTCTCCAACAGCCTCACCACGGCGATCCTGACATCCTGCCTCGGGTGGAACAGCCCCAAGCTCAGATAGAACAAGCCGGAATTCGGTTCGGGGAGGACGCACAGGAGTTGGAGTATGGTGTCGTACTGCAATTGCGCGCTGGGCTTGCGATCGGGATCGTTCGCAATGGTGAGGGATGGAGGTTGTGAGGTCTGGGAGACCAGGTCGACCGAGGATGAGGAAGTGTCGCCGGATAGGCCGGCTTCTTCTATGCAGCGCCCGAGGGCGAGGTAGATGGCCGCGCTTTGTTCCTGCGTGAGTTTGAGGCAGCGGAGTTTGTCGTGTTGGTGGTGCAGATCGATCCCTCGGACCGGTCTTCTCTCCCACTGCCTCGCCAGATCCTGGATGAAGCCAAAGTAACTCCTCGTACTTCTCCATCCTTCGACGCGATGCACGTTGGCGGCGAGCTCGCGGAGTTTGGAAACTTCGTCGGACCAGACGAAGCCATGCCCCGAGACGCCGTAGGCCCCTTGGTCGGTCTCGTGAGATCCGATGTAGAGAGCCGACGCGCCGTAGACGGTTTCCTCGAACGCGGCGGCTATACGTGTGAACTTGAGAACCCAAGATCGCCATTTGGCACGGATGGCGTTTTCGCCGTGCCGGTTGGCGATGGACTGGTTGAGCGACTCCATAAACTGTGTGTCGCCGGTGGGATCGATCGCACCCGCTTTATTGTCCGGCCCTGCCTGAAAAAGTCCGACGGGAATGCCCTGCGATTGGAAGAAGGATTGGCCTTCGGTGATTTGCGCCGATTCGATCTTGTTGCTGATCTTCATTCTTCCGGTCGGAAGATCGCAGAGCAGGTCCCACCACTCGGGCTTGTACGAGAATGCGGGGTTGGTGACTCCGGCAATGAAGCCAGGGACCTTTAGGAGGTCGTCGACTTTGGTGAGATCGGTGTAAGGGAAAGCATGGCGGATGAAGCCGCGCAGCATGCCGCCAGAAGCAAGGGCGCAGGCTGCCAGGACGGCTTCGGCGACTTCACCCGAGGGTCGGTTGTGACCGATGAAGATGATGCGTTTTTGGGTAAGAAGGGCATTGACAAGGACAATGATCGGGTGGGTATAGGCACCGCTGGTGGTGAGGTGCGGATGGAGAGCGAACGGCTGCGGCTGGGTAGCATGAGGGTTGGAGAAGGTTTGGATGAGTTTGATGAGGGAGAAGTCGCCGACCGTCTCGGGACTCAAGGCCGTCGGAACCTTGATAGGGACGGGGACGCTGTTGTAGTGAACTCTGGATTCGAACTCGTGGGTATCACGGGGTACTGCGTAATTCTGCCTTTTCAGCTCCGAGGATGACGATGTCGTGGAAGGGAGGGACAATCGCTCCGCTTCTTCGTTCTTGCGTTGCCGAATCATCCGCTCAAACTTTTCGACAAACATGTCCTTCGCATCACTGGCTTGCAACACAAACGTCTCCAGAAAAGAGAGCTTGGGAAGCATAGACAGGTCCATGGTGTTGAGGGCATTGTAGAGGGTTGCCAGGGTATCCAGCTCCGGGATTCGGAAGTACTCCTCAAGGGCAAGCAGCAGGAGTGGCTTGTAGATGTGCAGGAAAGGATGCCTCGTGCAGATGGCCATGGCCTTGACGACGGCCCCTCTGTGTTGTGTCAGCAAGGTGGAGGCTTCGTTGCGACATGCGGACCACGTGCCTCTTGACCGTATTGTCCTGCTTCGTGTTCACCAAATTCAGCACGTACACCAACGGAGGGCCATCCGAATCCATCTCGTCTTCACTCTCCGTGTCGTCGTCGTCATCGTCGTCGTCGTCGGAGCTTCCACCCTCCTCCGCTCCGGCCGTGGCATCCTCTCCGTCCTCTCGGCCGTTTTTACGGCGCCTTCGCTTGCGCCGCAGCTCTCTTCTGGCTTCCTTCTCTTCATCCTCGGTGGTGGTGTCTTTGTGCAGGAAGAAAATGGTCCAGTCCTGGCTGCGGACATGGGCCTGGTCCGGCAGCATCAACTCGGCCAGCACGGTGTCGTCGCCGCTGATGGCGCCGGGATATTGGTGTTCCATGACCGACCCGCGGTCAATGTCGAACGAGGCGACCAGGATGTACTCGACATGATTCTCGACGGAGTCGGCCGGGTATTGCGACCGCAGCCTCGAGACCTTGGCGTGGGCCGGGGGGAGCGAGGAGTCGCCCGAGGACGAGGCCGAGTCGTCGTCTTCGGGCACCATGGCGGGCGCTGGCGACCGCGGCTTCCTGCCCTCGTGGCGGACGGATATGGCCGACGGCGATCGCGAGGATGGAAAGGAGGAGAGCGAGGGCTGGCGCTGGAGGCTGGGCTGGCTCCCGTTCGTCCGGTGCGACATCACGTCGGCCATGTCTGCATCTATTTCTGCTCTTCTATGTCCTCGCTACGGAGACGTCGAGCATGGCGCGACCGGCGGAGGAGCTGCTGCCGGGGGAGAGACGATGCGGCGATGGGGTCCGGCGCAGGAGGGTGTTCCGGGCGGGCGGCCGTCTACTATGTACAATGGCAAGACTCCCGGAGATTCAAGGCGCCAGGCTCACAGCTTCACACATCGTCGTGTCGGATTGCTTGATCCCCGAGACGACCGGGGTCTGCTGGCCTATCGATAGCGGGAATGCCCCGGCCTGTTTGCGCGCTCCGTTGCTGGGCCAGCCGCCGTCCGCTGTCAACACCACCACCACTACCACCACTACCACCACTACCGCCGCCGCCGCACGCCGACGACCCTGATCACTGACGACCTCCACGCCGACCGTTGCACGCCCCGCCAGTCACCATGGCATGTTCGCTCCCCACACCTGACCCAGCCGCAGCAACTGACCAAGATGAAGTCGACCACCCCCACCCCCTACAAGCCCTCGCCGCTCTCCTTCAACAGCCCGCGCACCTCGCCCTTCCGCCGTCCCAACACGCCCCTGACGCATTCCCCCTCGGCCGCGAAGCCAACCACGCCCACGAGCTCGCCCCTGAAACCGTCCTCGCCCTCGCAGCCGTCGATGCGGAAGTCAACCTCGAGCAATGCCGAGCAGAACCCGCCAGCATGGATGAGCACCCGCGGATTGGCCACCGCGCCCGAGGTGCCCAAGTCGCCCACAAGACCCGTCTCGCCATCTACGCAAAGCACCGTACGCGCTTCCACAGCTTCCATCGCCGCGCGCTTTGACGGCCGAGGGGCAACACCACCCCCGGCGACCGACCAGCCCGCTGCACGACCCTCCGACCGACCAGCCCGTCCGGCTTTGGCTACCCGAAGTACCTCGACCGATGCGCTGTCCAAGATCCCGCCGCCGCTGCTTCATAGCATGCGCGAGTCCTTCAGCGTGCTGGATCGCGACAACAGCGGCAGCGTCAATTCGGCCGACGTGGCCGACATGCTTTCCCAACTCGGCTTGAGCGCCACACCCTCTTCGCTGGCTTCGTACTTTCCCGACGGCGCACAGTCCATCAACCTGGCCACGTACCTGAACACGCTGTCGGATCTTCTCTCCGGGCTATCCCATCCCAGCGAACTGAATGCGACATTCGAAGCATTCGATGATGGTGACGACGGTCAGATTGATCTTGCAGAACTGAAGGATGCCTTGCTGCACACCCCACCGGAGCCAGGGGAGCGGAAGTTGACGGAGCGCGAGATCGACATGGTGGTGGGTGGCTTCAGCGGGAGAAGGGCATTCGGAAAAGGTGGCAAGGGTCTGGGAAGGGGGGAAGTTTTCAGATACCAAGAGTTTGTGGCCAGTGTGACGGGAGGTGGAAACGGGGCGGGTAACAATGCGGGCGCTGCACCTGCATAGAATGCCAAGTACAGGTACGACGGGTCAACTGGACGGTCTGGCGTTATGGAGGGCGTTGTATGATGGTTGGTTATGACGACACGGATACACATACCAGGAATCAAGTTCCCTGCTCAGACTCTTTGGGGGGAGGGGAAGTTCTCGGATACACCAGAGATATCATCATCACAGTGGCATGTTTTTCATTCTGAGATGATGCAACGCAAAGCCCTCGCATTGAACAAGCTACAGGTCAAGCTGATAGGAGAGGAAGAGGGAGCTGCTTAACGAAAGTATGGCGGGGACACTGCCTTCGCAACCAACCAAGCGTCATCCAGCACTTTCACCACCTCCTCAGGCAACGGCCCCTTCTCCAAGTCCCTCAAGTTACTCTCCAGCTGACCGAAGCTACTGACGCCAATAATGATACCATCATTTCCGCCCTTCACCCGTGTCTTCAACTCTGAATGGTGCACCGTCCACCTCAAAGCAATCTCCAACAAGGTCAATCCATGCTTCCCAGCCACGGATTCGATAAGCGCAAGAGCTTCGAAAGTGGCGTCTTTGAAGTAACGCTCACGGTACATTTTGCCCATTCTCTCCGACGTGCTGCCGAAGCGACCTTCCTGTGGAAGATGGTCTTTCGATTTGATCTTTCCGGAGAAGAGGCCGCCTGCCAGTGGGTTGTAGACCACGATGTCGATTTTGTACTTGCGGCAGGCGGGAATGAGTTCGGGGTCGATGTTGCGGGTGATGGCATTGTACATGGCTTGGTAGATGGTGGGTTTCACCCATCCGCGCTCGTTACCTATCACCATCAGCTTGATCAATCCAAAAAAGAAAAAAAGCAGGTCCAAAATGCCTACAAATGTTCCACACCTCGGCAAGCTCCCACGCGGCAAAGTTGCTCAGGCCCAATTGCACAAACTTGCCCTCCTTGTGCAAGTCATTGACCGCTTGCAGCGTCTCTTCAAACGGTACCGAACGATCCGGCGCATGAAGGTAGAAAATGTCCACCGTATCCGTACCGAGCTCACCCAGGGACTTGAGTGCATGCTCTTTCAGACGGTCCGGCTTGTGAACGCCAGGCTCGTAGGGGTAGACTTTGGTGGCGAGAGTGAGTCCACGGTCCCTCCACTTCGCATCTCTTGTCCAAGCTTCCTGCTTGCCGCCCACATACATTCTCGCCGTGTCAACCTCATTGTAGCCCTGACCTTGAAAGTAGTCGAGATGCTTGGTGTATTCGTCGAAGTCGGTGATCCTGGCACCGGAACTTTCGTCGGGACCTTGTCCGTGTCAGTTGGACTCGCTATCTTGGTTCCACCCTTCGTACCAAATGTCATCAACCCGAGGATGACTCGGTCTTTGGGATTCTGCGCTACGAGAGGCATGTTGATATCATCGGTATCCCGGCGATGAACTGTGGGACCGCTTTTGGTATCAGAGGAGATGGGTGATGCCGTGAGAGGGACAAGTATGACGATGGAGCCGATAGCGGTGTTGCGCGCCCCCGCTTCGGAACCATTCCGAGTCAGTTGGTCGTCGCTTCCGAGTTAACTGCACTATTCCGCGACTTTTGCTATGATGACGTGACTGATAATACCATCTACTGTTTCACCAACCCGTTCTGGGCAAATGCAGGCTGTGGCTTGCCTACAAGGTTTTACACGTTTTTTGCTTTTTCTATACACGATCAAGCAGACTTCTCTTTGTCTATTTCTCCATCTGCGAATGGCTCTCGGAGAATGGGCTCGCTGCCTGGTGGTCCTCTCCAAGCTTTCTTTTTCCTGGCTTACACCTGTACTTGGTGACATGCTGTTCAGGTGGCTTGGTGCTGAGTTCTCACCGAGCTCTCGTTCACGCTCGTTATTCATCGGGAATGCCGTGCACCTGAAGTTTAATCTCTCACCGTGGCCAATGGTCAAAAACCGACTTCGCTCACCCTCGTCCGGCCTTTTTTCACACTCCCATCCAGAAGTCGCCGCCAAGACCTGACCGCAGATGGTTCCGCGATTGGTCTTTTTTTCTCCGCCCCAGCATCCACCAAGAGTTCATGCCGTCACTGTGGCAGTTGTCTCATCGACGCCTGCAGATGCAAGAAACCGGCAGCACGCAGGCACCCGTGCTGTCCGAGCTCTGCCCTTCAATCAATAGTCTGGTGAAGGCGCAGTCGTGAAACCCGACCCCAATCAAGCCCTCGCTTAGGCCGATAACGATAAGGCACCCCGGCAACGTCGGCAGAGGTCAGCTGCCCCGAACCCTCACCACCATCTCGTCTGCAGCTAAAGGCAGGTCGTCACACAGGAATCCCCATCTAATACGGTTGCAGCCTCGCTCAGTGATCCTCCCGCGCCGTCCCGCCGTGCTGCTCTTAAGCACAGGTGCCACGTAGCCCACGTCTGCGATGCCCCCCTTTGGCTTCACGCAGGTACAAGGACCGCATGGAGACATGGTAACGTATATAAGACGTCCTGTCGCCCTACCGACGCTGGCGACACCGACCTGTCTGACAACGTCCCCGCCGCAGCTCCTGTTGTCAGCGGAGGGAACTGGTCAAGAACCTGTCACATGGCTGCAAAAGCCACTCGACCCGATCTCACGAATCATCCCCGCTCCCACACACCCTCCAGGACTGCTACCGTTTGATTGGACCGCGCATTACCAGGTGCTGTATTTCTATGAATCCTTTTTGGTTTTAGCTCTGGCCATGGTCACATTTGCGTGTAGACATCGCGCTGCGGTGCGCCCGCTGGCCAGGGATGCTGCGCGGCGTCTTCTCTCTCTTCATATGAAGTCATAACCTTGTCCGTTTCCTTCCTCGTCTTATCGGTTTTGCGACCTGACTGCCCTTGCTTGAAACGCCTCTTTTTCCCTGTCGGTGACTACCTGTATTCCTCTGCGTTCTTATAAGCGCCCTGTGTCCCCAGCCCGCAGCACCTATCACGACCATCGCCGAAATCCGGGATATTGCATCTCAACCGTCACCAGCCTGGAACGGCAGCTGAGCACGATTTTCTGGAGCGCATAGCGATCCAAGACCAGAACCTGGGTCGCTATGTGTTTCTGTTTCCCATTTGGGCATTCGAACAGCAAAAAGCGCAAGACGACGTCGTCGAGTGAAAAGAAGAGACGGGATAAGCCACCCTCGGTCGTCGCAGAAGTGGAAGAGAAGCACGCATCGGTGGAGAGGCCTCGAAGCAAGAGATCCAAAGGATCCCCGCGCCGGGAAAGAGACGAATACCACCAGCAATCTCATCGTGCCAGTGAGGATGTGTACAGGAGTCGAGCGCAGTACAAGACCCCGATGCACGTGGAGATTCCCAGTACGTCTTGCAACATCTCCTCGAGACCACCCCATTGAAGCGGCTACTGATGGCTCACAGGCATGTGGTACCGGCCGGTGGATCCAGACAACTCCTCGCAAGAGATGCTGTTGAATCCTCGCCCTCATAGGAGCCAGCACCACAGGCAAAAGCACGCATCACAGCATACCCTGAGAGGCCATGGAAAGCGTGTGAAGTCGAAGAGTGTTCGCGAGACTCCTGGGGGTTGGTCCTTGTTTTCCCCCTCTCCTCCCAAGACTCCAAAGAAACGGGACCATCATCGTTACCAAACCTTGGACCCTCCATCGCGTAGTCAACGCTCGCATCGTCAGCATCGGCAACCCTATTACGAAGGTAGTCCGGAGTCATCCCGTGCTCAGGGTCACCGTTCTCGTCAGCACCAAAGCTCTGCAACTCGTCAAGCCACGCCAAACACCGCCGCTCGCCGTGATCCGGACAGACGGTTCGCGGTGTTGGCAGCCACAAATTCCGCGCTCGAGGACCTCAGACGGGAAGCCTTTGCCCAATCATCACCCCCGCCCCGGAGAGACAGACTGCGCAGGTATCAAGGCGTCACCATCCCTGCATCTAGCATACCATACTCTTGGGATTGTGTCAGCAGTTCGCAGGCATCGAACGGAGCTGGCCACGGCGAACCAAGCTCACGGCACCGGAGGAGGCGATAGAGAGGCGGTCTGGTATGATTTTCGGCACACGTGTGCCGGACACATGACCAGCTTACACTCCCACGTGCGCAATTGCCGGTCTCGGGACTACTATTCCCAGGCCTGATGTTGGGCTGAAACCTGCATCTTATCTGCCGCATGTGTCTCTCCTCGTCCTTGACTGGTTTTGTATGCACATGGCACTTCCTTGTTCCTCTCGTCGTCATCACGATTCTATTCGCACGCAGTTTGCCCAATTTCTGGACTATTTCCTCTTCCCTTTTTCTCCTTCGGAATATACCCCTGCATTAAAAAAATTGGTTCAATTGCATATCCAAGGTTTTTTTTTTCAAGGAGGGCGTTGATACACGCACCGGCGCTTGGGTCTGATTACTTCCTTTCTACCTTTTTCCTGTTCGTCTTAGCAAGCTGCCATGAACTATACCTGAGTTTTCGAACACCACGTTCACGTTGTTGCGGCACCTTGGATGATTTATTCACAGAGCTCACGATTCACATTCACAAAATCTATGTTCTGTACGAGTTTAGCAGGTTCTGAATTGAGCAGCATAGGGAGGAGTGGGGCTTGTCGCTGAGCCATGTTGCGGTAGAGATGCGTCCAAGTTCGAACTCCAGCCGAATATCACAATGTTGAACCTGCTCTACCCATTTGGTCAGATTCGGGATGCAATAGAAGCGCATCGACGTGATGGCCATTTATGAAGATTTCTGTTGATGCTTTTTTACACCTCACCTCCACACCCGAGATGCCTCTCACCCTCGGGCACCGTCCATTGGATTTCCCTCCCCAGCAAGCCTCGCTCGCCGAACGAGGTCGAATTGACCGGGCTCTTGGGGATGATCTCATGACCCTTGGTCGCCAAAACGCTAAGCACATGAGCAGCAGCCTGACACCACCAATTAGCATTCCCCCCTTTCCCAGCCAGAGAACCGACCTGTGAGAACTCACCTTGGCGTTGACCGTCAACGTCGCCGGGTCCGGATTGTCGATGGTGTCGCAGGCCTGATGATAGCACGGGTCTTGCGCCACGCCTGTCCCGGTATGCAGGCCGCCGACCGGCTTCCCGACATCCATGAAGCTCTTGTAATCGCTGCCGCCTGTGAAGACCGCGGCGGTGACGTTGATCCCCTTGCCCGTCATGTCGTCGACGAACAGCTTCTCGATCACATCGCTGCCGGCAGGTCCTTTCAGTCCATGCGTGCTCCCGTCCCCGTCGAAGACGCCAAAGTATCCCTTGGACACCATGTCGAAGTTCAGGTAGGCGAGGATGTTGTTCGCCGACGTCGCATTCAGGTGGTCGACATAGTATATCGACCCTTTCTTGCCGTTCTCCTCTGCCCCCCACCAGGCGAAGCGGACCTTGTTCCTGGTGCGGAATTTCTCGAGCGCCGTCTTGACCTCGAGGACGAGGGACGTCCCGCTTCCGTCGTCGTTGATGCCGGCGCCGGCGAATACGCTGTCCAGATGGGCGCCGAGCATGATGACGTTGGTCGGGTCGCCGTCCTTGGTCTCGGTGAAGACGTTCTGCGTGATGCGCGTCTCGATCGTCTGCGTCTGCTGGAAATGCGCCGTCACCTTCTCGCCGGCCGCGAGGCGTGCGGCGAGCGCATCACCCGCATCCTTGTTGATCAGACCGGTGGGGACGTACTCTTCGGGATTGGGATTCGTCAGAGTTCCACCGGTAGCGGGCGTCGAGACATCGTTGTAGATCACGACGGCAATCGCCCCGGCGGCGGCGGCGGGCTTCATCCTCCCCGCAAACGTCGTTCCATCGGGACAGGAACCTCGTTGCACAAGCACAATCTTACCCTCCACACCAAGGTTTTCGTACGCCTCATTCGTGCATCCCTCTGGGCCAGTGACGCCGTGGACAAGGGGCGTGGTGACACCATCTGCGGTCGTGGAAGGGGAGTAAGTGAGGCCGATAACGGGGATGGATTGGTTGTCTGCGATGAAAGAGATGGAGTCGACGTGCTGGAAGAGCGTAGGGAAATCTTGGACCCAGGTGTGGAAGTTGGAAGAGTTGGAGGTCCTGGAGAGTATATAGTCGACCGAGGCGGCGTATCCCGGGAAGCCGAAGGCGCGGTTGCCACCATTGGCTTTGGCGATTGAATCAAGGTTTTGGAGGTTGGCCATCAGTCTGTGGAGATGTTGTTAGCTGCCTGTCTGCAATTGTGGAACAAGAGGTGATCATGTCCGGTCTCCAAGATAGGAAGTATTGCCAGACTTTCGCCTCCGTACTGTTCTGGTAGAAGGAGTTGGATGGATGTACTTCTCCGTGGTGATAGCATCCTGTATCCCCTTTGAATGAACCAAAGGCTTATAGTGCTCTCCATACGTAGCCCTCGGAAACTCGCCAGCAAAAGCCCGCGCAGCTCCCGTAAGGACCAAACCTTCTCGAATCCTCATCTTGACCAGGTCAGATATCGAATATCAGATGCACGAAGATGGAGATACCCAGGATCAACTTTCCGAGTCCGCAGGCGATTCTTAAATACCACCCGGCTTCTCGGTAACCCGACCAAGTTAATCGTTGATTGTGCGCATCGTTTGCCAGACATGTTGCCATTCTTATCGCAGCTAAGTGTCTCGGCTGTAGTACCATGTCTTTGAGAAGCAGGTACCAAGAGGATAAGTGGGAGGCGCCAAGGAGGGAATGGAGATGGGGCTTGTCACCTTCCGGATGAAGGTAGCGCACGTGATGGTCGCTCTTCTCTCGTCTTGGCTGTGATGACGATAGTTTACGCATCTATGCTGCGAATGCTTCCGTGGTAAAGAGACGGTGTGAGAATGATACTTTTCTTTTTCACCTTGGCTGGATAGTGTACAGTTGCTGCTGTTGTACTCGAGCACAAGTTTGGGGATGGGCTCAACCTTGAAAACGGCAAGTACAGCTGTATTTCAGACGTATGGTTGCAGTGCACCAGCAAACAACAATTCAAGTTCCCTCGCCTCTACTGCTGTCGTCCGTGCCTGTATCGCCCTCTTCACCGCCTTCCTCGCCACCGCTGTCCTCTTCGTTACTCCTCTTTCTACCACCAGATCCCAATCTTGCCACAGCAGAGTCAGTCCACACCGCAAGTTCCTCTCTTGCCTGTGTTAGCGTCATTCCGAGTGCTCTACCAACATCTTTCACGATCTCCTCAGTTAACGCATAACGGGAGCACTTGCGTTAGCAAGATGATCAACAAAGCAACGCTGAACGTTAGACACATGACTGTATTAACTAATGGTTAGGACTATGGAGCTATTCACTCAGCTTCTGCATCAGCAGCTCTCGCTTCCGAGTTCTCCGAATCCTGTGTACTGGGTCGCTCGCCTGGTGACGGTGCTCGTTCGTTGGTGGGGGGTGCGACGACTCCGGCGGGAGGAACGAATTCGCCTTCCTCGGTATCCAGCTGCATGAGGAACGTCTCCCAAATCTCGATCAGCTGTGAAGAATTAGCGGGTGTATCTCATGATGATACAGTCAACTATCAAAAGCCAGGCTGCATTTCGCCAAGTTCAAACTCGGGAGACTGTGGCCAGACCGTTGACACCAGACTGTAGGAAATTGCTGCGGCTTACCTCCTTCTGCGCCTCCACCGCACTCTCGAGGTACGTCTCCACGCCGGATTTGAAATCTTCGACTTTCTCCCTCTCAAAGCGTTCCAGTTCACCTCTCATCAGGCGACCCATGTCTTCAAACAGCAACCTTGCCTGATGTACTCTTCGTTCCGCGTCCGCGACATCGGCGTTGAGCTGATCCAACCGATCTCGCTGTGACCTGCCCTGCCTAAGGAGCTTATCTTGAGTAGCCTTGCGCTTCTGAAGTTCAGATTCGGCAGCATGCCAAGAGTGGTAAGCCTTTTGCCGCTGTAGAAATGCCGTCTTCACCGATCCTATCAGGCGAATGTACTCGTCAATGACAATGCCCATGGTGAGCACGTCTTGTTGAGCTTGGCGTTCGTATAGCTCTCTTATCCTGATTTGGATGTCGGACAGGCTGTCCAGTGGACCAGAAAGGGATGGAGAAAGCTCAACGGCAGAGAGCGTGGACAGTGAAGCGGAAAAATCGCCGCAAGCTTCCGCGAGACCTTTGCGTTGGGCAACTACGGTGTCGGTGGATTTGAGAAGAGCCCTGAGCTGGTTCTCGAGAGCATCGAGGTAAATCTTGCGGTCGTGGAACCACTAACCATGTCAGCGCTGATCTAGGCCGCCTCTGGTGGGCAAACATACATCGTCGTGCTCAACAAACTTCCCGCTGCTCCCACCGAGCATTGAGCCAAACATGCCCTTGCTCTCGCCCAGGCCCGGATCCTTGCGTTCCTTGTTCTTGATATCGACGTTGAAAGCATCGCTCTCGAGGAAGAGTTTCAGGTCGCCGTCGTGTTGCAGTACGACATGCGCGGCAATCTTGTTCAACATACGCTCCAATGCAGCCCGTCTCGATTCCACGAAGTCGGCATCGAAGCGACCTACGGCCTGCTTCTCCGGTGGTGGGGGGATGATGATACCCGGATTGTTGTTGTGCATCTGGTTGTACAGCCAAAGGAAATCGCGGTAGCGGCGGGAGACGGTAAACTCGGGATTCCGGTAGCCTTTCGAAGTCGTCTGAGAGCCGGTGTCAGCATGTACCCCCGAGCATGCCGAAGGCCATGTCACATTACCTTTGTGGTTACCGAGTATTCCGTGTGAGAGCTCGTCAGATCTCCAACCTTGTGCGGGTCTCCAACATTGATTGCAAAGGTAGGCTTTGCTGCCTGCTCTACGCTGACGCTGGGTTGCATCTGTCGCTGGGACGCGGCTGCGGCTGGGGGCTGCACCGGAGGAGGCGCTCGCGGACCACGCGATGACAGCTTGTCTTGGTCGTCGTCGTCCAAGTTCACAGAGTCCATCAAACCGGGCAAACTTGACGTCGACGTGCCGGGGGTCGGGCGAGGGCTACGGCCAGCGGCTTCCTTCTGAGGGGGTGCGGGAGGAGCCTCTGGGGCGGATGGCGGCGTCAGAGCCCCCAGCGGTCCCAGGGGGTCGTCGGCGGCTTCGAGCTTGGTGGCCTGGGTGCCATATTGCTTCCTTCGAGGTCCTCGGCCAGCTGGGGAGCGCGGGGCGGCGGAGACATTTGGGACGGTGCTTGCGGTGGGCTTCGAAGGCGCCGTGTTTTCTGCGGAATGTCATGTCAGAATGGCATGATAGCGGGAGCATGTGGGGGGTGTGTGTGTGTGTGTGTGTTGCCGTACCGGTCTCGTCGTCTGGAGCTATCTTCGGGACATTGTGGGATGGGCTCGACCGCGAGGGCACATCTGCGGGTGCTGTCAGATGGGCGAGAATCGGACGTGTCTCTGCAATGCTCACCTCCCCACGGAGAGCTCCCTTCATCGCCGAGATCCATTGCGCTGTGTGTATGTCGAGTTGGCGCTCAGGACGATGGTTGGTGATGCGCATATGCATGCCCCAACGCGACTTCCCTCCCGCGCGGCTTGGCGGTCGCCTTGCCTGTCGCCGTGCCTGCCGTTTCTCGCAGACGTCACCCGTCCGCTACTTGTGAACAACGACTTCACCATGCGCAGAGCAGCCAGATCAGTCAGATCAGTCAGATCAATGCCAGTCATCGTTCCGCAGTGGGTTTGAATACGGTCGGGATACCTGCCAGGTGTAAATCACACCATGCGTGTTCTGGTTGTTGCATTCGTTCTATGTAGGATAGTTCTGCATCGATTGTATACAAATCGTTGTCCGACGACGAAGAAACACTGGCCATTTGGAGCAGCGTTTTGTTCACAGGCTCGAGTTCCCTACGGCGGCTTTATTGTGCTCACAGGTATAACAGATCTTGCCTGTCGTCCAAGTTAGCACTTGATCTCACCTTGCAGTAAACGGAAACTTGCCATCTTCGCCCCTGATGACTCCCCTCGTCAGCCCCATGCGTTTCCCCAGGTGCACAACCTCGCTCTCCACCCAGAACCGCTGGCCCTCCTTTGCTGGCCGCAGGTACGTGCAATTCAGCGTCCGACTCACGTGGCCCGTGTCCCAGAACCCTTCCTTTGAAACCGCCGCGATCGCCATGCTCGTGCACATGTCGAAGATGAGAGCTACGGCCCCCCCGTGCAAGGAGCCTGCCATATTACATAGCGAGCGCGGAACGACAAAGCTGAAGATGGTTTTGGAGTCGTGTGGGTTGGACGGTGTGGGGTCGCAGGTAGCGGATTCGAGCGTCAGGACGGAGAGGAGGGCGGAGTCGAGGCCCTGATCCATTTAGCTCCACCCACTGGAGGGCTGAAGATGGTCGACATGGACGAGGACGGGCTCGAAGACGTACATTGTACTCCTCCATGTTCGCAGCATTGAACCAGGCCAGAATCTTCTCCTCGGGTGTCAACTCGACGTCCCCATCAGCAGCGGTCGCATCTGCGGCCTTCTTTGCGCGAGAGCCCATGGTGGCCAAAGTCTGTACAACTTGATGTGAAAAACCAACGTCTAAAACGCCCTATCCTATGATCATCGAGCAACAGCAAGTGCAGCACCGGTACGTCCACCGACCCGTCAGCTCTCCCAGTTCCATGTCCTCCATCTGGACCTCGGCCCACCGTGCAACATGGACACCCTTGCTTGTAGATCTGCGCTAACCGCTCTCGTCTCAACCCCAAAAGTTTCTCGAGGCCCGTCCATCGCATCCATTGATCGCGTCCGTCTTGTCGTCTTTTCCGCCATCACAACCTCCTGGACTGCGACCATGGACACCCCCGTCATTCTCCGCCAGCTCCTCCGCACCCCCTCCGCCTACCGGACCCTCCTCACCCTTCCACCGCGTCCACAATGCGTCTCGCAAACACGTACCTTTGCGCTCCTCACACCCATCCCGCACCCACGCCATCTCTCCATCCCGCGACTCCTCCAACCCTCGTTCTGGACATCCGTGATCCCGCGTCCTCACCGCCACCGCCCCTCCCTCTCACCTCAACGCGGCTGGAACCCCGCGACCTCATATATCGTCCTCGGGCTTCTGGTAGGCAGCCAAGCAATACAGATATTGTGGTTGAAGCAGGAGAGGGGGCATGACACGAGAAGGACGGAAGCGCAGATTGGGGTGCTCAGGGAGGTGATTGAGAAGGTGCAGAGTGGGGAGGATGTGGATGTTGAGGCGATGCTTGGGACGGGGCAAGAGGGGCGGGAGACGGAGTGGGCTGAAGGTGAGTGTTTTCCCATTGATACCGAGGAGTATGGCATGGGTAGGACGGACGAGTACTGACGTTATATGACATAGTGATGAGAGAGGTTCGGGAGGAGGAAATGTTGTTCACGCCGAAGCAGACGAGGAAGGCTGTACGAGAAGCGGCGGCGGCGGCTGCTGCTGCTGCTGCCGAAGAGACCAAAGGGGCAGATGAGGCTAAAGAGGAGAGTGTTGAAGAGAAGGGAGAGCAAGTTGAGCGGAATGGACAAGTCAAGGTCAAGGTTGAGACGATTAATGGTGCGAAGTTTTACTGAAGAGGAGGATCTGCATCTGGAGCGACGGTACGATACTCACCAGCTTGCCTTTGCCCTGTACTATGTACGTTGAAGATGGCTCTCAATCGCACATCTTTCCCAACCATGAGTCCGTTGGACGTCGACCCCGCACCGGATCGAACTCTTGGTTCCAGTCACATTCGATCAACCGATTCGCTGCTTGTATATGTAATATCATTAAACATTTCCGTATACTCTAATGAACAACGCAGCCTCACCACGTCATCACCCCTTCTACTACTCCTTCGGCGGCGTTCCTCTCCCCAACCCAAAGCATTCTGCCATCCCATAAAAGATATCGATGGAATTGTACACACCGCCAAACAGCTCCTGGCACGGGCCCATGGCAAACACGGGCACGTCTGTGAGCGAATGTACACCCTGATCGTTGCCCACAGGCAGCGTGCCGTTCAGCAGCACGCCGCCCTCGCCATCCTCGGGATCCGCATAGTAGTCCGAAGACCCCTTGACGAGCTCCTTGGCTGGCTCGCGCGGTCCATCCTTGTGTATACTCCAGTTTTCGCGGCGATCGGGATCGGCCATCAAGCCTTGGAAGAGCGTGTATCGGGGGTCCCAGTTCTTGGGGAAGTTGGAGTCGGTGTAGGTCAGGTTGCCGGTGTTTTGGTACTGGGAGAGGCCGGAATTCTGGTATGTGCCAACGGCATCGCGTTTCTTGCGGTCGACGTTTTGCGCTGCGAGATACCTTGTATCGACGCTCCCCATGACGTCGAAGCCATGGCCGTGGTCGGCCGTCACAAGAATGAGGGTTTCCTTGAGGCAATCCGTCTCGTTCAGTTTTTGGATTGTGGCTTTGATCGTGTCATCGAGCTCGAGAAGTTCCCCGAGGGCGCGGTCGTAGTCTAGAACGTGCATCATCTTGTCGATGGAGGCGGCTTCGCTCATGAGAAACCATCCCTTGTCGCCAGACCGCTCCGAAAGGATATCGATGGCCTTGAGAGTCATGTCTTTGAGACCGGGCTGGTCCAGGGCGGGCTTCTTATCACCGGCAGGCGAAAGAGACTGGTTCAAGTTGTCGCGATAGACGTTGCGGTCGAGCCACTTCGCCATGTTCGAAACGGTGAAGACACCGAGAGCCTTCTCCGTGTTGGGGGCGGCAAGGAGAGAAGTACGGTTCTGAAGAACCCCGTACCCCTTCCTGGCGAACTCGTCGTAGTATGTCTTGTTCTGGTAGGTGACGCCTCCGAGTGCAGGCGAGTAGAATTGCTCAGCACCGCCTCCGAACAGGACGTCAGGGCCGTCCCACTTCGTCCAAGTGTAGTTGGTGATGCCGTTGAGGAAGGAGTCAATGACGGCTCCGTATTCACTACGGGCACGAGTGTGAGCGGTCAAACCGGCGGGCGTAGCATCGGCGAGAAAAGCCGTCGAAACGATACCGACATGTCCGCCAGTAAGACGATGGAAGATCTCGGCAATCGTTTCCACCTTGGGGTCGTCAAAGGGGCTCTTGCTGGAGTCGGCGTACACTCCGAGGCAGTTCACCGTGCTCTTGTGTCCGGTGTACAGCGCGGAGGCAGAGTTCGCAGAGTCGGTGATGAAGCTGTCGATCGAATGGGTCATTTGATGTCCGAGTACCGGGAACTTGTCCATGGCCATCTTGCTCTGGTACTTGCCGTTGATGCTCTTGTGGCCGATCAGACGAGCCGCTGTAATCATATTGGTAGTCATGCCGTCTCCGATGAAGAGGATGATGTTCTTCGCCTTGCGCTCCTCGGCTAGATCACGCACCTCCCAAGTTGCCTTGGTCGAGCTGCCGTTGTTGTAGTTCAGGGTGGCGGTATACTGGCCAGGCTCATAGAGCGCGATTCTGCGGTAGGCCTTCGATCTCACATCCACTACCGTAGGGGTCTTTGCGTCTCTTGCGAACAGGTCCACAAACACGTCAGTCTTTTGGGGGAGCATTTGGGTCGAAATCTACTCACCCTCGTACCAAGAAAAGGTCCAGTTCTCGAGCTTCGCATCCTGGATCCCGAAGAATTCTGTCACCGGCTTCGGTGCCCCGTCGCCCTTTGCGACTGTAAAGGTGAATTTCTCATCCGGAGGCAGACCGATGGCTTCGGAGCCGTTCTTGGGTGCGTGAACCTCAAGTCGAATGTCAAAATACTGACCCGCGAGGAAATCGGCTCTGCGGTCAATTAGTCAGTGAAGCTGTAGAGAAGCTCTCAAGACTTGAAGCCTTACTGATCGGGTGGGAAGACACAGCCTGGAGCTCGTCAGCTACGAAAACTACATGTTGAGGTCACATAACGTACCGAGTGTCGGACAAGCTCCAAGACGCTGGAAGGTCTGCGCAGAGACATAGCTCGCAAACAGAGATGCTGCAAAACCAGTTGACCTGAAAGACACCATTATTCAAGCTGTGGAAGCTGTGGTCGAAGAATTGGATGGGTGGTTGCGACGCGTCCAAATGGTTTTCGAGCTCCACACGCATGCTTTTATACGTTTCCAGGGCCCCGGGACCTGCATGCATGACCCTTCTCTTCGCGTACCCATCACGGATCAGACCATTATTCCTCTCAATTGCCAGAGCTCGTGCTTCTCCGTCCGCGGAGAGGCCGCCTACGCATTCATCATAGAGCTAGCGGTACCCGTGCCATATTTGCGCGCTGTCAATTGAGAAGGCTCCAGGAACCGGGTCGCTAGCTTTCCCACTGTTGTGGCTCTGGCGTATCCGACATTACCATCGGTCAACGAGCTTCCTTTTAGGATCGAGATGCTGGTATCTTTCATGTTCGATAGAAGGTTGTGGTGAGCCTTGGCGAAACGTGGAGGAGTGATGCTCTCTGATTCGTGAAGAGACACCCGCGTTTACGGACTTCTTGGCGAGTGTCTGGGCATCTCCTCCGGCCTCGTTCATGCATCTGCCCTGTTCATTCGTCACTGAAAGCGCCTTCCCCGAGGTACACTTTCATCGTAATACGTTTGCAAGACCCCTGCAAATCTTTCTGGCGGAGAAGGGACCCGGCTTGTTGGTTCGACAGGACCTTCATCGTACAACGTTAGCTCAAACTCCCCAAGTGTCGAACATTGTTGATTGTGTAGAAAATCAGAACCAATGGTAAACATTCATGTCGAATCTCAAACGACTTTCAGATGGCCAGAAGCTCGCTAGAGAATTTATGATCTCAAGTCTAGGAAATCGGTGGGCATGATGCTCGATCTGGCGTAGCGCGTCCGACCTACGACGTCACGACTCTTCTTTCACAGGTAGGTACATAGCAGCTGCGCGGTACGACGAATCTCCCTTGCTTGTAAAATTCATTTAATGTTTCTTAAGAGGGTTCATCTATTTCCTCTAAGCAGTCATCACCTTTCTCCGGCTTCAAGTCTTACGGCCACCTTCTTCACAACCTTGCCAGCGATTGATTCCAAACACGCGACTCTGATCCGAACATTTGCAAGCAAAAAGAGCTCCGACCTGCGGGTTAAACCACGCCAACAGTTGTCCAAGATGACGAAAAGAACTGCATACGAGCGTACCGAGCTCGGACACCCCTCTACCAAACGTGCGAAGCGAATTGATCAAGATTCACCATTCGACAACTTGATCGAAGCATTAGATGGCCAAGAAGAGAAGAAGGACGCCACCAAGGTTGTGCATTGGTTCCGGCCGAAAGACCTTCGAATCCAAGACAACACCGGACTGCACCACGCTTCACAACTAGCACAGAGCTCGAAGAAACCACTCATCGGCATATACCTGCATTGTCCAGCTGAAGAGAGTTGGCACGGCACTAGCCCTGCACGTATGGACTTTATGATAGAAGGTTTGAAGGTCATGCAGAAGGAGTTGAGAGAGCTCAACATTCCGCTCGTCTTCCTGCATGCCGAAAAGAGGGGCGATCACGTTTCAACCATTGCGCAATTTCTCAAGGACAACGATGTGTCGCACGTCTTCGCCAACTTTGAGTATGAGGTTGACGAGCTGCGTCGCGACATTGAGCTATTAAAGGAAGTCGGCAATGATGTTCAGGTCGCTATCTTTCACGATCAGACTGTGGTAGAACCCGGGTCGATATGTACCGACGGGGGCAAACCGATGAAGGTTTTCACACCATATCATAAGGCTTGGTTGGATGTGATCAAACAAGACCCTCAGTTTTTGGGAACCCAGCCATTGCCGGCGAAGAACAATGCTTCAGTAACTAAAACTCTCGAAGTCCTCTTCAACTCCAAGCCCCCCACGGTCGCAGAAGACAAGCAATTCCCGTCCGAAGACGACAAGAAACGCATTCGAAAGCTCTGGCCTGCTGGGCATGACGCCGGTAAGAAGCGTATGGATGCTTTCATCAAGAAGATTGACAACTATGCCGCTACACGAAGCAATCCCGCTGAAGACAGCACTTCAAGGATGTCTCCATATTTCTCTGCTGGCATGTTCTCGATGCGCGAAGCTCTTTCAAAAATTCGCGAGTACAACGACGGGAGTGCCGACTTTACCCAAAACGGATCAAGTCCCGGTGTCTACAGTTGGGTTCGCGAAATTGTGTTCCGTGAACTCTATCGACAGACACTGATGACGACGCCACATACGTCCATGAACCTTCCACAAAACCTCAAGTTTGACTTCGTTCAATGGGAAGAAGACGAGGAAGGGTGGGAGAAGTGGTACAAAGGCACGACTGGAGTTCCGTTCGTGGACGCCGGCATGCGGCAGCTCAACACCGAAGCATACATGCACAACCGTCTACGCATGAATGTGTCCTCATACTTGTACTGCAATCTGCTTCTTGACTATCGAAGAGGAGAGCGCTACTTCGCCGAGACGCTGATCGACTGGGACCTTTCGAATAACACTCAAGGCTGGGAACCGAGTTATACCGTATTCAATCCCACCTCACAGGCCGAGAAGAATGACCCTGCTGGAGACTATATCAGGAAGTGTAAGTCCCCTCATATTTACAGAGTGATGTACGTTGGGGACTGATCAGAGCAGGGGTACCCGAATTGAAAGATGTGAAAGGTAAAGCAGTCTTTGCGCCCTATGAGCGGTTGAGCAAAGAAGAATTTGAGAAGTTGGGATACCCGAAGCCGCATGTTGATTGGAAAGAGACCAAGCAGAGAGCGATGGAGCGATTCAAGCGCGATATGAAGGAAGCTTCGCCATAGTGGTCGCATCTGGCGCAAATATATTGAATTCCCCCACTATCATGTCGAATGCCATTATACCAAAACGACAGATTATCTAGCCAACTATCATTTCACTGTAGCGCCGGTGAACATGGCAGACTCTCACTCCTACGAAATTAGATGATGCGTAAAATCCTCCAGTGCCCATACAAAAGCACTGCTTGTAATGTGGAACGAGCTTTGCGTCATTTTACACGCTGCACATGTCTGGGGTCAAAGGTTGTTGCCTCGTCTGCAAAATGGTAGGGACGATAACACATCGTTCTTGACTGGCGCCGTCACCACTGAGCATCTTCTTAATACGTCCGCGGTTTTCCCATTTGATTCGACCCTACCAATACTATACCACGATTCTAATTACCCTATACTGGACCTCGATCAACCTTCGGAAGAGAGGGGGGCTGTTGAGCCCGGGAATTTGTTCCGTGATGCTAATCGGCGTGTTCTGCTTCTACCTTCATGTTCAATGCTAACCATTCACATAAAATGATGGCTGAGAACAATGGCTTGCAAAACGATTGAGCTCTTATACTCGGACTTTTTACGATGGAGTGAAGCTTACACACCTCCTAGCCTGAACTCTAACAAATCTCACCTTGCGAAATCCAAGGTCCTGTATACGAGACATACTCGGACGGGATATTACCAGGTTTGGACAGCTATAAATGAACTGTAAATGAGGTAGTATTTCCCTCTAGAGATACTACTGCTCCAAGCCTATGATGTCACCCCCACAAAACAAGTCATCCTCATCAGCAGTTCAGGATCCGTACAATCTGTGGTACTTGTATGCATTGCCGAATTTAAGTGGCGTGATGGCCTCAGCTTCGGTGTGCGAAATACAGAGAGGAAGACGTGTCACCCTTGACCTATCCAGGTAATTGGACCCGGTGAAACAGCTCTCCTAAAACCCCACCATGCTCCTGGAACCAAATTACATCTCTTTTCCATCCCTTCTCCACGATATCCCATGCCTTTTCCACCAGCACTTTTCCTGCTTCGCTTTTCCTCAACTTCGGCCCTCTACTCCACCAGTTTATCATGTGTACACCTGCATATATCGCGGTTCGAAATGCCAAGTCTTCACCTATCGGGCCATAGCTTTTGAGGAATTCATGGATGAGGGCAGTTACGATGGAAGCAGATGCGAGGTTGAAGTGCTGCTTCTCGAGGAGATCACCAACAAATTCACCAAGATCAGTGGAGCGGTGGAAGACTTGGGCGAATTCGAAATCGATAACATGGGTCTGAGGTCTTTCGGAAGATAACTGATTGGAAATGAGGACACTGGTTGTTGTTGTCGTCAGTAACATGAATTGTGCGGTGAGGACAGAGGCGAGTGTCTTACTTTCCCGTCCAAAAGTCACCATGTATAATCCCCCACTCGTCTTCTCCTTCCGCGCCAGCTTCGGCCCTGACTTCTTCTCCTTTCAACGCTTTCATCGCCTCCCATAGTTCCTTTTCTTCTTCGCCAAACACCTCGGGGAATCTTTGCAATACATCACTACCTTGCTCATATGTGATAGTCCACTTCAAAGCTTTCATCTTTTTGTTACCTGCGATATTTTCCCTCAACTCACTTTGTTCGGGCGCAGAAGTCCAAGTATGGAAAGCGTGAAGCCACGACCCAAGCGCATGCCCGACAGAAGCTGCTTGAGTGGAGGATAGGGAAGAAAGTGCTTCTTTGAGAGTGATCGTCCCAGGAAAATATTGGATCACTTCGACTTTTGTGTCTTCTTCGAAACAATACAGATACGGAGTACTAACAAAGGCTGAAGGGAGCGACGGGGATGGCGGACGAAATGTTTGTAACGCGGAAAGTATTGTGGCTTCGTATCTCTACGGCACATTAGTCGCTTTCTGATAGATGCTTGCGGAAAGCTGACTTACACAACGAGAAGCGTCGAGCGGAAAGTTCTTGTTGCAGGAGATGAACTCTGCGGCGTGTTTGACGATGATGTTATCCACCGATCCTCCGGATTTGCTCTTGAGGCTATGCGTTAAACCACCCCGGAAAACGAAGCTTGTGGTTCCGGCTCCTATCTCCTCAAGAAACGAACAGGCGAAGTGGGTCGATGATAAGCTCTGTTGTATTCGAAGAACAAGCTGGTGATACTCGTCACGGGAGAGAGGTGCCATAACGTGCGTGTTGAAGGATCGCTGATATTCTAATCCGCAAGTTGTAATGGAAGCAATCTGGTATCTAAGAATTTAACGAAAATTGATTCTGGCAGTGAGTCATTGACCGCTTTCCAGTCAGCTTGGTAATTGAAGGGATCTTCTACTGGATACATACGGATGATGTTCTTGCCATTGATGATCGCTATGATACGTGAGGCTGGTAGTGAGTCATTCCCTGCACATTGCGTGCGAGTTGCATATGCATATAAGCGAGCAGACGAACGAAGGTGTTTGCAATCTTTCAAATCAATGTCAGCTCCTGGTAATGCACACACTTCTGTTCTTTTGCAAATCACGGTGATACAGGCATGCTGCGTAGAGGTAGTCTCGGAGGGTGTTTGAGCCAAAGGATAGGAATGGAAACCGTTGGCTTTAAAAATTCATATCGGAAACGTTTGGACTTATAAGAATTCCTCATCCAGAGAAATGTGTTCTCTGGCTGGAGACTTGAAGGTTTGACGTTGTTGCATTAGTGAAATCGGTCGCATGATGGATATCGGGTTAGATCTAGGTTGTCTAGTCCTGTGCCTGATCTGTTACAACGGCGCAGCAGAAATTGACCTCCATTATGCAGTACATTTTTATTTCGCGTTATAATCTGTGAACTCGAGACGGTGGTGTCAGAAAGGCCGGGGGATGATCAAGTCGGCTCCACGATAGAATTTTGGACTTCAAGCCGTTCGTTGCTGAGCTGCTGCTCAGCACCGAAGGTATGAGTAAACACCGTCAAGAAACAAACGCGCTGGAAGGTCCTAAACGATCAAAGCAACAACGAAGAAGCATACAAATCACAATTCTTTTCCATCTCTTCTTGTCTACCCGGACGCCCACACCGAACTTTTGCCTCCCATGGGCCATCGAAATGACGTTTAATGAATCACCGTTGCCCTTTCCATCTAGAACCAGGCCACACTGTATTGTATTGGTTCAGTGAAGATCTTCGCATGCTCAAAGACGCCGAAAAGTTCTGTACAATATCCCTCATAGTCACCAAAACCGCGTAAGCTTCCGACCACGCAATTCCTTTCAAAGCCGCGTTGATTGATTCGACCTCTCTGTGGATCTCTCGGAGAATTTCGTCGACGTCTTGGGCGGTCAGCCGCAACACGGATGTGCTAGGCGCTGCATCGATGTATATCCGTTCGGAAATCTTCTTGATCCTCTCCCGGTGCGGCTCGGGAATCGTAGGCGAGATGTCGGCCACTCTTCCGGTCATACTTTGCTCGATGGAGTAGTTGCTGTTCTGAAGAGATCAAAATTAGGCGGGGCTTCTGATGCAAGCAGTGACAAAAAGATTCTGGACCGTGTTAGCCGTTTTGAAGTTGCTTCACGAAAACTTCACCGACCTTGGGCTGCATTCTCTCCGCCTCCGGTCTACGATCATCTCGGGAGAGGAAGTTGGGGATGATCAAGCGATATTCTTAAGCAGACGCGTTTTCTCATATGCCTGATTCTGATTGGTCAGATGCAGGCCTAGGGCATAATTTTTCTTCAGGATCACAGGGCCCACTTCTCATTGACATGAACCTCGATGGTTGCCAGTTTACACTTCGCCTCTCATATGGCTATAAGTCGATCGAATCCCGGGATTATTTTCAACGTTTGGACTCGCTACTGGCTCCTTCGTCCACAGGGTTGTCACACAAATTCCGGCAGGTAACGAACGACTACTATTGGTTCAAAGACACATTACAAGGCCCATCCTAGAAGAGAAGAGGCGACGCAAATCCGACTGTTTGGTCGGCCTTGGGCAGAAACCCTGCTACCAATATGGGCAAATAAGCTCCACCCCCACGGATGCATTATTAGCAAATTCTCAAAAGCCATTACCAGTCGATCATGAGAAAGATCCTGTCATCTGTTCACATAATGAACATAATGACGAGCCGAAGCAGTTTAGGATAGCAATATATTCTCGCTTTTGGTGCACGATGTCTTCTACACCTGCGCGTACTTTGATCCTTCCGGACGATCATCCCCTTTTCAGACACATGGCGCAAAACTTTAAACAAAGATGGACTTTATCGTCAGGCGCTGGCATCGCTTCCGTCAAAGCTCATAACTGATCAATCAGCTCTGCAAATTTTGTACAACCCTTGGCTCTGACCTGTAAACTTCATCAGATCGAATGAGCACCTCGACCGGCCGCAGAGCCATTACCATTTCTTGCTCCCCCCGAGACGTTATTGACCCCTTCATACGCGAACTCTCGATGTTGTCGTTCAGTCTCGGTGGAAATAGGAGAATTTGACGAGCTATGCTTTCTTATATTTTTTCTCGCTTTAGGACTAAGGGCATTGCGTTGGAGATTGGATAATGTGGCGACTAGACAGTCCGTGGTACTCATGGGACGTGCGTCTGAGGAACAAATGGTCTGAAATTGCTCTGCGGTGACATGGAGAACTACTAAAGATAAATGAGCGTTGAGGTCCGAGTTAAAATACGAAAGGTATATGAAGAGTTGGCAAGCACGCGTGCATCACGCAAACCTCAACGCGCTGTCGGATGGACGTGAAGCGATGTGCATGTTCACACCGTCGCGAACCGCTGAAAGCACCCAAACCTCGTTAAACTTGCACGGGTAACATCTCCGAATAACAGTTTGCATCGAATCAACATGCGGCGCACACCTCGGTACCAAACCCCTGTCTCAGCTTCTCGTATACTCAAGCCACATTCGCTATCGTCCCAACCCTATTCGCCCATTGCCCCAAGGTATTGCTACACCGGCACGAAAAGAGTAAATATTGACGAAGGGACGAGGCTGAGACGATGGGTACGCACTTTGTACGACTTTTATGGGCTGGAGAGGTATCTTTCTTCCTTCTCTCCTCTCTCCTCATCCACTCGTTCGTTGCGAAAAGATCGGCTCTTTCACGTACAGCACTTGAGTAAGGGACTTTGGGCCTTTGGCTGTACCTGCTTCTGAGATACGCGAAGAGAAGGTTGGGCCCTTGAACCTCACAAGAGTCTACCCATCTCATTGGCACACAGGGGCCACGCTTCTTCTTTGCGACTTCCAATTCGACCGTATGCCACTGTCCACCAAAGGCTCTCTTGTCAAAACCGTAGTCAAGCATCACCATGGGTCCACACCCCTCCATTACGGCACCACCACAGCCACTTCTCCCGCGCCAGACCTACAACTCGAATGACCCGTATGGCATCTCTTCTCTCTACGCCGAACTCTCCTCCCTCTACCCGGAACTGTATTCGTCGTATTCGTACAACCCCAAAGACTATACATCGCTCATGGACTACTACTCTTCACTTCTCAAGTCCTACAGTGTCACCGACTACAGCTTTCCAACCCTGTCCGCAACCGGAACAAAAACAGGACGGGTTACGACGACAGGAAGGACTTCAGTGGCCGGATCGCGCACAACGTCTACGGCCGCCGCCGCAAATGGGGAAGATGTGAGGGGAAGCAACAGCGGGCTTTCCATGGGCGCGAAGATTGGCATCGGGGTTGGCGTTACGCTGGGTGTTCTCTTACTCGCTAGCATAGGTATTTGTCTCTGGTGTATGGGAAAACGTAAAGGCAAGAAAACATCCACTACTGTCGTCGCGCCAGCGCAACAACAAGCACCTCTGCAAGCACAGCAGCAGCAGTCTCAAATGAGCTACGTCAACAGCTCGGGGTATATGGCAGGGTATCAACAACAACAACCAACGGTCTCGCCTCCTCCACATTATGCGCAAACTCAGCAGCACCAGGATCTAGGCATGGGAACGACCGGAGCCTACGGAGGAGGATATGCGAAAGGGCCGGATCCAAATGTTGCGGAGCTGGAGCACGAGTATCATTTCGCAAAGCCAGGAGTCGTGGAGATGGGTGATGGAGTGCTGGAGAGGGAACCCGCGCAGAAGCAGGTGGGGGGGAAGTTATTGAGGAAAAAATAAGGATGGAGCCGAGGACAATGATTTTGACGCGGTTAAGTCATGTTAGTATAGCTGTGAGTGCCGCATATGTAGAAGGGAATAACCTGGCGAAGGACTAGGTATTCAGAGTAGACCGATGCAGATCCACAGGAAAATAACGCCGACGATGAAATACACGGTGGCGAGAATTGAGAGATATGCTATGGTCGTTAAAAAGCATTGAGCACCGCTCTAATGTTCAGTCACTGCCTATTTTCGTACCGCATTTGGTGTCTTGATTTGATCTGGTTTGATGGTGCAGTTGATGAAATTCGCCCCCGCAGAGATCAGGGGAACGCACTAGGCTGCTTACATAAGAAGTCTCTTCGAACTTCATCTGATCCGATGAGAGACCTCAACATAATCATCGTGGTCGTCCTCAGCTATGAACCCTTGCGATTCGTCTCCACGAACTGACCCCTTGATTGGTGACATCAAGGTTACACGCACTCGGGCACGCAGATTGTACATTCCAGTAATTCTCAGTGCCCAGGCGTGTTCATTGGCAGGGTGGTTGATGTGTCGGAATGTTCGTGAAGCACATGGAATTATTCTTTGACTTCTCATTGCATTTAACTATGAGATGTCGACAACATCTTTCTGTTCAGTGGCTTTGCGCCGTGGCCGCTGTCTTAGTTCGATTTGAGACAAAGCCATCAGCGTTCCGAGCGCACCCCCTTTATCTACCTGCATTTCACCTTGCCGCTCGTTGGGGTCATGCCCATAACTAACAAAGAGTGCAGAGCCGCGTGCATCGCAACTTAATCCTAGCTAGAAATTACAATACGTTAAGAGATATACATTGGGCCGCCGAGGACTGCGATAGTGAGTACACGATCACTAGACCGCCGAATTTACACTACGATACTCTACCTCCCTTATACGCCTCACGGTCTGGCATATCATCAAACGTAAGTTGTAGGCTCAATTTCTACTGTGCCTACTGTTGCCAGTTCCTTTGACCGTTTTGCCACGATTGAACTCTCGAGATTCACCCAGTACGCTCGCAAACCACTCGTCTCTGGGTTGAAAGACCGCATTTCCTACAAAGCCTCCAAAGCCAAAAGCAGGCGAGTTTGTAGCGCTGCGATGCCTGCATGATCTCCGCGAACTCGGACTTATGGGATGACGCTGATCGCACAATCAGTAAAAGACGCCGCTCGACTTCACCTCGTGCCCCAACTCTTGGCTGCCTGCTGCGCTCCGTTTGCATAAGGAACCAAACCTCGAAGCACATCCTCACAAGAAACATCACCCCTCCTCGTTCGCCAGGCAACAACTTGAAGTGGGGCTCGCGACAATCCGAGGTGAAGGCCGCAGACGTGAGCGCTCTGACCAGCCGTGAACGCTCTCACTGTTGCTAGCGGCAGCAGTCTTGGCAGCTCGCGCGCCTCAAAAAGCTGCACACACCTGCGACTTCTCTTCCCTTGCTCCAACTCCAACCTTGTCTTTTTCACATCAGTTGTTCATCCAAGAACTATTCCCTATTTTGCAACTGCTCCTCTCCTGCAATTGTGTCCTAGCCATGGATCCCAAGATCTTGCTCACCTCCACGGCCATGATGGAGCCTCGCCCGCTCACTCAAACCGACTTGCAGAAGATCTCAGCATTTCAAAACATTCTCATTGAATGCCATGAGCTGCTCGAGCGCAATGGACTGCCTGTCACGTTGCCTGGCTGCATCAACGAGTGCATCGGCTCCACTCTTGCTGCTAGCTATCTTGCAAAGCAGTTGTCCATTGTGTTGAACAAGAACGTCGTTGTCTCCTACAATCGTCGCGAGAATTACACGGTTGTGCACTTCACCGACGAGACTGAGTTGCAGCGCAACCCCGACCTCCACCTTGTAGCCGACGCCCTCACTCTGGAGATTGCGAAGTCAGACACGACTCCTTCTCAGTTAGCTGTCGCTGGTCGCAAGAACCCTCCGCGCCCGATGAATTGCTGGATGTTGTATCGCGACGCGAAGCATAAGCAACTCAAGGCAGCGGACCCCGACATCAGTGTCCAGGACATATGTAAGTTATTTCATTGAGCCCTCTATGAACCCATCATTCCCTCTCATCTACATTCACTCTTACTGACTTGACGCAGCCAAGGAGTGCTCCCACTACTGGAACCACGAGATGTCTCCCGAAGAGAAAAACGGATGGCGCCAGGCAGCCGCCGATGCCAAAGCAGAGCATAGACGTGCCTTCCCCGACTACAAATATGCACCCCGAAAGCCCGGACAGAAGAAGAAGCGTCAATCTCGCAAGTCCGCCCAGTCTGCTGCTGCTGTCACCACTCAAATTGATACCGCCATGCCAGACATTGTCGACTTCAATTCTCTCATCAACTCGACGCCGTTCTTGTTCACTACGAGCATGCCCTCGACGGCTGCGACGGATGCCATCGCTGCAAACATCAACAACACTCTCCCTACTGGTGTCAATTCCTTGGCCGAGACCACCAGCAGTGGTGATGTGCCTCAGATGGCGTCCGCCTTCGATCTCCACGATCTCGAGCGCGACAGACAAGGTCTGCTCGAGGATCAGTTTGGTGCTGGCTTTGCATCCGAGATCTTCACCGAAGAGGCCTATGCCTTCAACAATGTTGGCGACATAACTGTTACGATGCCACCCTTCTACGCGGATACTTATTAGTAGTCATTCTACGGATTCGTCGAGCGTACCTTACCTATCGGCATTCCAATACCTTCATCTGGACACGGCATGACGTCGACAAACATTGTCTGCAGCTTTCCCCACCTGTCGTCGATCGCATTGGCACGAGTTGAAAACATCACCGTCTCGATAAGAAGGCCTTCCACATCATCTTTCGGCTCCTGGCGAATGCCGCCTCGGTCCGTCGCCCCCATTCCAAGGTATACCTGTTCGTCTGCACCGACCGACCTCTTGTCACGCAGCAAGCACATGGGTGGGTCTTGCAAGGTCCCTGCTTTTCATCGGCGATTGCTTGCTTCCTTATACATCCTACCCCAGCGGCCCCACTTCACGGTTTTCCCAGCATCCATGTCTTCTTGTTCCTTTCCCACGGCACCTCTTCCCGGCATCTTTCACGCCTACGTACACGGCTTCAACATCACATGCCCTCGGTTGGAAATCGCCGTGATATATCGAATGGGCGTCAAGGCATGATGCGCATGTCCATAGTCCATAGTCCATAGAAATCACAATCCAATGCAAAAATGATCCCAGAAATGCCTCCTGTTCCCGCTCGCAGTGACTGTCGATTAGCATCCCATTCACGAGTTTTTGTTCATGTGTTGATATTGACTACTGCTATGTAGCTTGCGTACATACAGACGTCTGGGACCTGAAGGCGATGATCCGAGAATCCAGCAGCTTCCCCATTTGCTGGGAAGCTGACTTGTTGGAGCATTTAGATGGGCGCGCATGTGGCGGAACCTCGCCTCACCTTCTACATGGAGTGTCCTTTTCTCTGCTGCCAGGCACGATCTTCATCTGTCGATGCCGCTACCCTCCACCGTCCACCCTGCATTACAATCAACATTGCCAACAGCCCGACAGTCTGTCATGTTGCTACACTCGGCGCATTCCAATCACTCGCCCATATGAAAGTACCGCAGCGCCATTGTGTGCCTGTCTCCTTCTGTCCAGATGGGCCTATAGGTCTACAAAGATCAGAACAAGTACGACACTACTAGTTCGCGGCTGATTGGACTCACCGGGGGCATATCCAGAACGTTCGCCCACAATTGACGCCGGGCTTTTTGGTTTTCAGGCTGATACATGGCTCATCATGTCCCTCACATCGAGGGGATGGCTTCTTGGAGAACAATCTTGTCCACGATTCTTTGGAATCCTGCGGGTCAATCAAGGTCTCGGCGGTGGAAGCAGGTGGGGAAGGGGAGGCAACAGTGGGATTCGGAGCGTCAACAACTACAGACATCGTTGTAATGGCATTCGGTCGATGAGTATCGCTTGTCGCGGAGGTGGGAGCCGTGGCAGTCTTTGGCGCGAAAAAGCCTTTTAGCGATTGCTGCCCCTTGGGCAATGAGGCCGGTGGGTTGGTTGAAGCGCCCACGTTGGATTTGTGCTTCTTCGACGGCCTCGATGGCTGCGTGCTGGGTAAGGGTCGCTTTTGATGCGAATTCGAAGAGCTCGGAGACTTCGCCGGTTGAACCATCCGGGCAGTCGGCGGAGATGGAGGAAAGCGTGGGGTATCCGGTGTCTGTGAGGTATTCTCTGACGGTACCGGAGCCGACGACGCTGTCGAGGCGGCCGTCTTCTTCAGGAACATATCCTTGATGGTCCGACGTTTGTTAAACTCCGGCAGAAGCCTTCCTGACAGCGGTAGCACATGCTCCGAGGGAGCGAACTCGCACACCCGTACACCGTCTTTGAACATGTTGGGTGGGTTCATGATGTCGAGAATGTGCACCTGCTCCCCTCTGCAGTCCACGACTTCCTTGGTCGACGCATAAACGGGACAGTGATCTGAACCCATGAGGCCCTCCTGAATGTTGGCGTCGGCGAACCACGACTTCATCTCCAGACTGCATAGCACAAAGTCGATGCGCGAGCCGAAGTTTCCTGGCCGCGCGTTGATCTTCTGCTCCCAATGCGTATACATGCCCTCGCGGTCCGGGTGGAATTCGCGACAGAGATCCCAGAGCACCGGCTCCTCCCTACCCGGGTCGCGCTTGCCAGGCACCCTGCCGTGTTCGACGAGCTGGTTGAAGACACGCCGGTTGGGGGCGTTGAGATAGTCCTCGCGCGTGATGCCCTCCTGGCGCATGCTTTCTTCGGCCTTGGCCGTGTCAATCTCTTCCCGGGAGACATTGAGGTCACCGGTCAGAACGACCCTTTTGCCCATCCGGGCGAGGTTGCGGATGCGGGTGTCGAGGGCCGTGAGGAAGCCATAGCGGAAGTCGTCTCTCAAGCCGTTGCTGTTGGCCGGGCTGTAGACGCCAAAGAGCACAAAGGCCGGGAACTCGAGGACCAGACAGCGGCCTTCTGCATCCAGCGACGCCGGATCGACGCCGAGGTCGGCCACCTGGGCGGGTGTAGGGTAGCCGCCAATACAGGCGTCCTCGGGCAGGTCTCTGTATGCAGTGGATGAGCCGGGCGGGCAGAGCACTCCGAGCAGGCCCTCTTCGGCACGGATGGGAGCGCAGGCAGACTGGCGTGTGTAGATGGCGACGCCCGAGTAGCCTGGGGGCGGTGGTCAGCAGCAGGCACATCACAGGAGGCATCCAAGTTGCACAGGTCAAGACGGCAGAGGCACACATGGAGCGAGGCATGAGAATTACCCTTTTTGTGCTTGGGCAGACTAAAGTAACCGTCCCATCCGGCGACCAGCACCATGTCGTCGGTGAGGTCTTTGCGCTGGATCTTCAGCTCCTGCATGATGACCACGTCGGCTTCTAGGACGTCAAACATGGCTTCAAAGGTGCGCTTCCCACGCCATGGCTGGTAGGCAAATGGGTTGCGGATGCCGTTCACATTCCAGGTGGTGATGCGGACCATGGTGGGCAATTGTCGACAATTGTCGACAGGGTCAGCTGTGCACAGTTACGCGTAACAACAAGTACAGAGCCGATGCCAGGGTCGATGCCAGAGTCGATGCCATGGACTGCTGCTCCGCTGCTCGGCGGCGGTGTTGGTGACGGTGACGGTGACGATGAGCGACGGCGACGCGACCAGCAGCGGCAGACACGACGTCACGTTGGCTACAAGCAGATAAGTATGTATCAGCCTCAGCGATTCATCAATCAGCCGTCGAAGCGGTACATATGGCTCTGCTGCAGGCGGTGGACAGCAAACGAGGCAAACCCGCCAAGCTCGGCTGCCCCCAAAGCTGCGCCTGGGGGTGCTTCGTCTAGCTCAACCCTCCATCACTCCACCGACCGACACGCCCAACGACCTCAATTGCAACCCTCTCCACTCCACCCACCCCACCGCCGCCGCCGCAATGCTTGCCCAGCGTGCTTTCGTCCGCTCCAGCCAGCGATTTGGCCTCGCCCGCGCGCCCCTCCGCCGCCGCCCCTACAGCTCCGAGAGCCCGAAGCAATTCGTCGGCGCCGAGGACAACGAATTCAACCGCGAGCGTGCCCGCATTGAGGCCCACGCCGCCGAGAGCGGTGGTAAGTGCTGGCCCGTGGCTAGGCCGAGAGGTTGGACCGCTGCTGACTGACCGTGTGCAGAGCTCTGGCGCAAGCTCACCGTCTAGTGAGATGCCCCCCCCAATGCCGCATACACACGTCCTCCCGCAAGTGCTAACGGCCACCAGCGTGGCTATCCCCTGCCTCATCGTCGCCGGCATCAACGGAAAGATCAGGTGGGACGCCCATTGGGAGCACCAGGCACACGCCCCTCCTCTTGAGGAGAAGACAGAGTACTCGTACCAGAACATCCGCACAAAGAACTTCTGGTTCGGCGATGGCGACAAGGTATGTTCCTGCCCCGCGGTGTTGATTTGCCCCTGACACCGCCGTGCAGACGGCCTTCTGGAACGACAAGGTCAACTACCACAAGAAGGACGAGTAATTGCCGCCATCCGGATCCAACCAGCGTGACAGACCTCGGAGTGAACTGTAAATAGAGGCGCGACAGCTTGCAGCACATGTGACAATAGCAATCCATTTTCCTTTGTGCAGCCCAAAGACAATGCACGGCTGGTACATCGAGACTCGCCGCATCAAGCTGTCTGCACGTCCGTGTTGCTATCCACGATGCGGCCCATGCCTTCCTCCCAGACACGATTGTGATTTTGTGCCCATTCCTCCGCCAGTGTTTCGTCTCCCCGTAGCCTCGCTATGACGGCCTTCTTCATCAGCTGTTCACATTCGCCGTCGAGGTCCTCGACCCTTTGGAAGCCTGGGCATTCGTTAGCGATTCCTTTGCAGACGGGGGCGAAGATGGGAACACAGTTCCGCGCGAACGACGTACACTCACGGGCTCGATCGATATACATCTCGGCGCGACTCACGTGCAACGCTCGAAGGCGGGCCCCCTGGGAAGTCGATGAATCGTGCACACCCGCCAGCCCGATATAAGCATCGCCGAGGTAAGAGTATAGTTTGCCAGTCACGACGTGATCAACATTCTCGAGTGACTGAACAAGGGTGAGAAATTGATAATCGTACAGCATCGATTCGGGGCGGACACTGACCTGGGGTACGACGGCATGCAACAACCTCATTGCGGCGCTGTATTCTGTCACGGAATTGAGTATGTTGGCGATCATGCCAACTGCCGACCACAAGCAGGGCATCAGGCGGGCTTTGAAAGCCACACTGGCTGCTCGCAGAGCCACACTGAACCCGCGTTCTGGATCCCCGGCCCTGCGAAAAAGTTCGGCTTTTGCAATCAGGACCGAGATGCGCTGCATCACGTCCGCCCCTTCTTCCTTTAGTGACGTGGCAAGACTTTCGAGTGCCTCGTCAGCTTCCGAGTAGAGCCCGCGCTTGACGAGGTAGTCAATACGAGACTCCGAGAGCAGAAACGACAGCTCCGGGTCGGTAGAGGCGTCTGGCTGGAGGGAAGGGAGAAAGGCTTCACATGCTGTCCAGTCGGTCCTAGATATTCAGCCTGCATAATCGTACAAAATTGGAATGTTCCTCACCAATGAATAGCCCTCTTGAGCTTCACCAAACCAGTACAGAGGTAAATATATTGGTGGAACTTCAAGGATTCGCGACGACTGGAGGTGTTGATCGAACTGAGGAGAGACAACGCTTCGTTGTACCTTCCCTTCTGGAGGGCCTTGCTACTCGTCAATAGAGGTACACGACGTTAAACCACGGGACTCACCAAAAACGTGCGCCGGCCAGTCGCTCGGATGCTGTCATCTAGCGGGCAGCTGTGGTGATAGCAGTGAAGGAGCAGCTCGCAGTAAACGCCGGAGAGGTAGGTGATCCCTAGTCGCGAAGAAAGCGCAGATTGGAAAAGCATGTGTGAGCTATGGTTCCCGATATCCTCCTTGAGATTTAGGTGTGCGGATTGATACAGATGCTCGAAAGCCCGGGAAACGGGATCACCCTGGTAGATTTTGTGAGCAGTTGAGCCAATGCGCATCCACAAAACTCACCATCAGAAGGCAGAGCTTCGCCTCATTCAAAAGTGTGGCACTCAGCAGATTAAAAGCCTTCGTTTCCCGGGCTTTTGCTTTCAAGAACGCCAGCCCTTCCTTTTCCGAGCCCAGCATACCCATGTAACCGGCTCTCTTCATTTGCTTCGGGTAGGCCTTGCTCATATGATGCAACCAGTTCAAGCTGAAATTGAGACACTGGATGTCCTGATTCTCGCGAGCTGTCGCGATGGTCTCGTTGATCGCTGCAATAGCTTCGCCAAAGCAACCGAAATCAGCCTGCAGTATAGCCATGTGTAGGAGGGCATATTGGTAGTGGATTCGCTCCCGAGCTTGCATGGCATAATCGAAGTAGCGGTGCAGGTGGTCAAAAGCTGAGGTGTAGTCTCCGGCTTTCCAGGTATCAAAGAATCGCACCAGATGGGCCTGGCGAGGAGCAGTGCCACATGATTCAAGCATGTCGCGTAGAGGAATCCTCATCTCATCCGGTACGCGGCAGCCGAGACCTGTCACCAGTTAGTATCAGTTGCGGGTTCAGCACAGGAGGCACGCACGCTGTAGTCGGTCCAATTGAAACTCGAGCAAACATTCGAGATCGTCCAGGCTGAGAGCATGTTCTTCGATTTCTTCGTCTGCAAGACGTCCGTAAGCTATCTCATAGAGGCTGTCGCCAGGCCCTATTCCCATATCAGCGGCCACCGCGTCCACTCCCGATAATGTTAAGCCAGCAAGCCTCTTGTTCCAATGCACGGTGGGTGCGCGATACGCAACGAATGCAGACCATAGCCGAATAGCGTCATCAAAGGGCAGCCTGACGAACTCGACTCGAGCTCGTCGAATCAGAGCGCCGAGGGGAGATGTTTGAGAGAGATATACCCGTCCAAAAGGTTCATCCTGCAAACCCTCCTCGCCATGCTGTACGAGAAGCTCCCCCAGACGGTCGAACAGACTGAAAAGTGCATCGAACGAGTTCATCTCCCACATGAGTTTGAGGAAACCGTCGAAGAGCGAACGACCGGGCATGTTGGAAGCATGATGTTGCAGCAGATCCTCAAAGGCACGAATCGAGAACGCAATATCGTGCTGCTTCGCCGAACGCGGGGCACGGGCAGCAGAGGGTGTCGTTGGAAAGCTGTGCGAGAGGATGAAGGACAGAACTGGGATAGTAGCTGTCGACGGAACTCCCGCGCTGCAGTACAGATCGACGAGAACCAGAAGGCTGATCTTCGACGCGGTGAGGTACCGCGGCTTGGACATGCTGAGCGACAACGTGGAACCAAGGTCAGGTTGCTTGTGCCTGAGAATCGAGGAGCATCGTTGTTGAACGGATGGTGGGGAGGTGACCCTCAGATGGCGTTGCGTGTCTCGTTGGGACGTTGGGGATGTGCGTTTGGTCGCAAAGCTGTTGCTGCATTTGCTTCGGTGAATGTTTGATTTAGGCGACACGCGTGTGCATGTGACTGGGCGATTCTATCGAGACTGCATATCTGGATGCGCCCCGGATCACGCGAAAGCTGGCCACACTGTCCACTTTTAAGGGTCTGCTAAAGATATGCACACTCTTGGAATTCCACGGCTTCTACGGGATGGAATTCATATCAAATAGCAGCATTATCGTGCACAGCAGAATTCATCGGCTCAAGAACGATCCCAAAGAATTTACACGACTCGTACATTGGTACTTGGTGCACATTACTACGACACCTCTTTTTGCTTCTCCTCTTGTGTATCCTTGTTTCCCTCGCTTCGCCGTGAGGAGGACAGAGGAAGGCCGGAGATGGCACCCCGGACATTGTCTAATATGTCGTCACCACGACCTGCGTTCGTGGCCCACATCTTGCTGATGCTGAGGTCGTAAGGACCCAGCGCTCTGTCTATCGATGCCATGCCCACGGTGCGCACCTTTTGGGTTAGCATTTCGCGCTGTGGTTCCACAACCTGGCCATGATTTGTCCGCACGAATTCGTTCCACTTGATCAGAACAGTCTCCCACTCGCCGGGCGTCTTCGCGTGCAGACGGTGCTGATGTATGTCTGTTGGCACGATCGACTCCGTCTGGATGTTGACAAAGTATTTGCGGCCATCAGACTTGAAATGGATGGCGAGGTACCTGTACGTGCTCACATCCCACAGCGATTTGCCAAAGATGGTGGCGCCACGGTCGAGCGTCCGCCATCCCGCGAAGCCAGTCCGCTGCACACTGGGCTGGTCTGGCGGCAGCTTCGTCGATATGTTGCCGTGGAAGCGCATGTGCGAGGGCGCGTTGTGTGTAACGGGGTGGAAGTCGATGTTTGCGGTGGAGAAGCCGCCGATGCCTCTGTCACTCATGTGCTTGCAGAGAGTAAGATCGTCCTGCGAGTCAAAGGAAATAAGCGGAAGCGGCTTCGTGGGCGAGTGCAGCGCTTCAAGCTTGAGAGCTGTTCGGGTCAGCTTCGCTGCGTGTACGTGTGTGTGTATATACATGCACGTGCAACAGGTGCACTCACCAAACTTAGAGAGGCGTTTGAACTCGTCGACACTCCGCTTCACGAAGCCGGGGGCAAGACATCGCGCAGACGGTTGCATTATCGCGTGGGATGGTCGAGAAACGGTCGATAGACGGTAGAGGGCATGTCTCGATGACGCAGGCGACTGGCTGGGTGCTTTTCGCGGCTTCTCCTGACCACCGCTAGCCGCTTTAGGGGGCGTTTCTTAAATTTCTCAAGCAGCAGCACTCTCTCTTGCCACTGCATCGACGCCTAGCAAATCCCAGTCCAGACATATCGTCAGGTGCCGCTCAACTCGCGAAAACCTGTCGCACTTCTCTCGTGACACCAACCATTGCCGCGCACCCCCGACCACGCCCTTTTCGATGACCGTGGACCACGCAACGCAACCTCGAGGCCTTCGGGGGGACAACTCGCTATTCAGACAGACACTACCCCCGCAGTCACGCGAGACGGGCGAGGGCCTTCCCCCGAAGCAGCCAGATGGAACGCTAGTAGCTGTCGAAAGCTCGCCATTTGCCAAGTCATGGGCACACTTCATCGCAGGAGGGTAGGAAGTTTCAAGCAGACAAGTCCGTCAATATCTGGCTAACAATGGATAGACTCGGCGGGATGGCCTCCGCGACGCTGACGGCACCGCTCGATGTGCTCAAAACTCGCCTCCAGTCGACCTACTACCAGCAATATCTTGCGGCGGCACGCACGGCTCGCGGTATCCCCCCCATCGAAACAATGTCCTTCGCCCGGAGCTCTTTGCTACACGTCCGCGAAACTGGCGAGATTCTCTGGCAGGTGCCGAAGACGGAAGGCTGGCGAGCGCTCTTCAAAGGGCTGGGACCTAACCTCGTTGGCGTTGTACCCGCCCGCGCCATCAATTTCTATGCCTACGGAAACGGAAAGAGGGTGATGAGCACATACTTTAACAATGGACAAGAGTCTGCATGGGTTCATTTGTGTGCTGCGGCATGTGCTGGCGTCATAACGGGAACCGCGACAAACCCAATTTGGCTGGTCAAGACGCGCCTTCAACTGGACAAGACGACACATTCAGACGGAAGAGGGAGACAGTATAAGAATGCCCTGGACTGCACCATGCAAACATTGCGGAAAGAAGGTGTGCGTGGATTCTATCGGGGATTGTCAGCGAGCTATTTGGGCGTGACCGAGAGCACCCTGCAATGGACGCTATATGAACAGATGAAGCTTTACCTCGCAAAGCGAGAAGAGAGGGTCGCCAGTAGCGGACTCCCACTCACCGTGTGGGACCACACGGTTGCGTGGACAGGGAAGCTCTCGGCTGCTGGAGTCGCCAAGTTTGTGGCGGCTCTCGTTACATATCCCCACGAGGTATGCCATTGTCTCTTTACACGTATACTTGTTCATGAGCTGCAAGCTAACCGATGGCCAGGTCGTCCGAACCCGTCTCCGGCAAGCTCCGATGGAAAACGGGCATGTCAAGTACACTGGTCTTGTGCAGTGCTTTCGCTTGATAGCCAAAGAGGAAGGGATGGCGGCATTGTATGGAGGGCTGGTACCCCATATGTTCCGCGTTGTTCCGAGTGCGGCCATCATGTTCGGCACATACGAGGCCGTTTTGAAGCTTCTAGGCACGAGTAGCAACCTCTAGTGCGAGCATTCCGGGTGTACGAATATGTGTTGCGTTGCATTGTCATGGCGTTCTGCTGAAGCGCAGCAGTTCTGGAAGGTCATTTTGGAGGTGATACCCACCCTTCTCATTGAGACTTGTACACTATATTCTGTAATCGCATAGGGTCTGGCTGTATGTGGAGATGGCGGGCCAAATAGATGTACGAGTAATAAAATACGCAGGATGACCATGTGCAGATGGAGTCGCAGCAGCAAGAACTGCGGCTTTACCTGCAACCGATTCCACTTTCCTATCGACGTCGACCTATAGATATACCCTGGTAACTTGAGTGTACTTCGTAGTGGTGCGCCGGGGCCCGTGCGTAAAACTTTGGTCTGGCGGACCTCCGAGTGCTGTTCGCACCTCATCTCGACCTCGAACCTGCACCTGTGCAACGCGGCCATGTCAACCCGTCTCCCCGTCCGAATATCGCGGCCATTGTACCGACAATGCGCCTTGCAGCGACCCTGCGCGCGGCCGTTCTCCACAACACTCACACGGCCAGGAAGAGGCGGCAAGAGCGACAAAAGGAAGCGCATCGATCCCGTCCAGACGGAGGCTGCAGCACGACAGCAGGGTGGGAGGGGAAGGGCAACAAGCGCGATATACGAGGAGCAACTCCAAGATGAACGCAATCTGCCCGATGACATTGGTCTTCTTCCCGGTGAGCATGCGTTCTTCCTACGCTGGTAGCGCTGGGGGAAATTGCCATTGACATTGGCACGTAGGCACTTTCATCCGCTCGCCGGCCAAAAAGATATGGGCAACGTTCTCATTGGCGCAGCCAAAAACGTGGAAGACGATCATGTGGTACTATTGGAAGTTCGTGGAGTCCAAATGGAAGGCCTGGCTGCTGTATGACTTCTCCCCGTTGCGTGGGCGGCGCCTTCAATCGACTGACGCAAACCAGACTCTGGCGTTTCCGAAGAATCGACCGGAATGGCCCCCCTCTGCACTTCTGGGAGCGAAAGTCGATGAGAGCGATGGCAGAGGAAAAATACAAGCACCTGTACCGATCGTTTGCACAGTAAGTCGATGCATACATGGTGCAACTGGGTGGGTATGCAGCCTCTCTGACAGTACGCAGCGGCGACGTCCAAGCCATTTCCCAGGCATGCGTATCCAGTGTCGCTAAAAAGTTCTCGGACCGGATTGCCGCTCGTCCGCGCGATCTGAAGATGAAATGGAAGGCGGATGGAATTCGGGTCAGGGTGGTGTCGAACCGTGGGCTTCTTCTCGGCCTCTCAGGATACGACAACACCGGTGTTCAGCAAATGGTGTTCAAGATCACAAGCAAATCACAGAGCCTGGATCTACAGGGAGGCACACAAAAGCAGGGTCGCGACGTTGTCGAGTATCTGGTGTTGCAGCGACAGGTACTTCGCGGCGTATTCAAGGACTGGAACGTCTGGGGTTTTGCGAACGAGTGGCTGCCAGAAACCATCCAAGAGGATGCGGACCTCGAAAGGGAAATGAACGCGTATCATGCGGAGACCATGTGAGAGTAAGGAATCCCATAAAGTAGGTAGGTATCTCTGGGTTAGCCTGTGTATGATTGGAGTAGCATTACCATGTATAAACATTGTCGTGGATCAAAAGGCATTCGATGTGCGAAGAGAGTTGTCCGCTTCATAGCTATACTAAGAGTGTATAATTACATTTCATTCACCAGCGATGTGGCGTTGAAACCATGATACACGGCATTGGTCGCGACCGCCGTTTCCTCAACCTCTTTACGATTTACGAAGGGGGTGCCGCAGGCGGCGCTTCCGTCGATGACCCGGCGCCTGCCCGAATGGGCTGCGGCGGCAAGAAGAGCGGCATGTATGACTTGGAAGTGTCAGAGGCTGGCTTTGGATGCAGCTTTCCCATCGATTCGGGATACTTACGACCATGAGGGACATGACTACGGATGTTAACCAAGGTTGATATAGCCAGGCCGGGGAACTCACAGGACATGCCCACGGAGAAGTAGGCCGGGGTGGCAGCATTCTTCCTCTGCTCAGGAGATTCCGCCAGCCACGATTGCAGCGCGAAGACGACGGCAACCCTGCCGATGTCAGTACCAGCCCCGAGGGAAGGCGAGAGCAGCGTACCAGCCGATCATCCTGCACCGCGGGCGTTTGTCAGCCAACGTGTAGAAGCAGTGTGTTTCGTGATGTCTCACTTGTTGCGGGTAAAGATCTGGCACGTGTGAGCGGCATCCTTCAGAGGACAGATGCATACTCACTGCAGCCATGGGCAGCGTGCTTGCCATGGTGCCTACATGTCCTCCATCAGAGGAGTGCCAATGCTACGCATGGGGTTCCATACTCGCCATGTCGCCCTCGGACTTGTCCTTTCCGGGTTCCGCGTAGGGGACAACTGCGGATGTCGGGTTAGGGCACGTGACGGCATTTCGGGCCCCTTTACGGGGCGGTGTGCATCGGGGGTGTACATACTCAGGTCAGCCCGGCGCGCATCCTTCTTGGAGGCCATCTTGGTTCGGAATGGGACGGATGACGGGTGTATGCCTGATGCGATGGGCGGTGGTCTGCGGGCGGCGGCAAGGTGAAGTGAGGTTGGAGCGCGGTCCGGCTAGGGCCAGCGCTGAGAGATCGGATTCGGCTCGTCAGGGAAGGAGCGAAGGGGATGGCACACGGAAGCGAAGGGAGCCAGAGCGCGCGCCAATCAGGATGGGTGACGGCTGCGATCACCTCAGGCCACAAGCACCGCCCGAGCACGCCCGAGCAAGCCCGCGATAATTTGCAGTTTTGGGGAGGGTTCCGGGCGTTGGCAGTGTGAATTCGCGGATCGTCAGCCCGTCCATCGTGGGCGGCGCGAGTCCAGCGCCCATCGCGGGAAAAAGACTCGGAACCCCAATCCAGGGCTAGCACCGCTGCAGCGGCGGCTGTTGTCGATATTGTAGCCACAAGCGCACGGCAGATGGCTGACCTGACCCTGTCACGTCTGCGTTGTGCTCGATTCCCAGGATTCCGCCATACATAGCAACCCTCACCTCACCGCGCCTTGCGTTACCCTCGTCTCGTCTCGTCTCGTTCCGTCTCGTCTCGCCTCGCCTTGTTCCGCTGCTGTGCCCGTCCGCCCTCTGCCGCCGAGCCGTTGACCTGTCCACGCCCCTGCCGCTTCCCGCTCACCACCAGCCCGCGCATGCTGTATTCAGACCCGCCGTTCCCAGCCCACCCCTTCGCCGTCCGCCTGCGCTCCCTCCGACCATGAATCCGCTCTCTGTGCGATGACTTCTCGTCCTGGCCCAGGGATCCAAGAATCTCTGCAGCATCGCGGGGGCGGATCTGCCTATGCGCCGGGCCGGCGGGCAGCGACCCTCCCAAATGGACAACCCCCGCCCGGCGAGCTCGAGCGGGCGCCGGTCGAAGAGCTGGAGCGGGTGACCAAGGCCAGGTACAAGGGCAAGCCGATTCCGCTGGAGGCCATCCGGACCACGCCTTCCGAGGGTGCGCGGTCCGCGCCAAAGGGGAAGCCGCAGCTGTTCTTCTCCAATGCGGCCGCCGCCGGCTCGGAACTCTCCCCCCACGCCCACCCGCTTGCCGGCCTGCCTGTGCCACCGCGACCGGGCTCGTCTGCACCGGGCGAGGCGCCTCAGCAGCGCCGGATACTTCCCGGGGGGACCGGCGTCAAGAGCGAGACTGCGGTGAAGCTGCAGAGTTATGATGCGCCGACACCGGCCGTGGTGTTTCCGGGAGGCAGTGAGTATAGGATCGGCCCAACGTGTGGGAGAAGAAACATGCTAAGGCCGCTATAGAAAGTGTGGATCTGTTCCCGTGGACCGGCAACCATCCCGAAGATGTTCTGTCCGAAGTCCTCGTCAAGGGTGGCATCAGCAACAAGTCGCAAATCATGAATGAAACCAACACGGCCCGTCCGTCGCTCTGGTCCAATCTGAAGAACAAGTCCGGCATCTCAACCCTCTCTACCCTCTTCGTGGCGGTGCTGGAGAAGCGACAGTCCTGCAGTCGTCTGACCGCGCCCAACTCCTTCAAGCCCCCGCCCCGGCTGACGCTGCGGGACTCGACCCGGGAGACGTGGCTGCACGATCTGGCAAACCCCACGGTTGGACTGCGTAGGCTCAGCCGCACCATCCCTCACGGTATCACGGGCAAGGTCCTGTTGGATCAATGCCTCAACAAGAACATTCCCATTCCAAGGGCGGTGTGGCTGGCCAAATGTGTGGGGATCAACGAGATGCGGACCCACAAGCGCAAAGGCCAAGCAGGCACGATTACTTGGGTTCGAGGCTGGACAAACTCGGTCGAGCAGTTTCTCGAGGGAACCATTGCAGCCATCGGCCAGCAGGATTGGAAGCCTCGAATCACCTACGCGTGAGTTCACATCCTGCATGTAGAAACGGGTGCAATGCATGCTGATCATGTTCCTTCAGTCTCCAACTCGTCACCCATCTCTTCAAAGAGCATCTTCTGGAAGACGACCATTTCCTCGACTGGACCTTGAAAAGTCTCGACTCCTGCTCACCGGAGCGTCTGTTCGTCTGGCTACTCATCGTTTGTATCTCCAACTTTTGGCATAACCTGGTCACCTCTCGCCGCCGAGGTAAACGCCTGGCAGAGTCACTCCTCAGCCATACGGAAAAGGTAACTTCTTCCAAATTCTTCGACCTGCAATGGATTCTTAACACTGGTTTGCAGGTTTATGAGCTCGAGGATGATGTGCAACGGACACCTCTCCTGGCATTTCTGGAGAACGTTCTGCTCAAGCTCATCGTCACCAGGCCGGCTTGCTTGTTGGTGCCCACGTCTTGGGCCAAATACTCGTCGGTCCTTCAAGTCTTGGGAGAACGACGTTCCCAACCAGAGGTCTCTCGTGCTATCAAGAACATAGAAGCGAGGAACAATGCCCTGTTACGACCCTCGAAAAGTGTGTATCCGCCTACACATGATCCGGTTGGTCAGATTTACCGCCTACTGGATGCTGTGGAATACAACGCGAAGATCCGCATCGATGACCTCTCTTACGACTGCATGGGCACAACACCCGATACTCGTCAACTCGTTTCGGCCGTATTGTCTTGGGCGTCATCTCTATATCGACAGGGCTGCCACCGCATCTATCTGGCCACACGACTGCTCCGTCAGTGGGGCCATCTGGGTGCCGATATTCATGATGCTATACTCGCGCACTTTCCGCAATTGGTTCACGATGAGAGCAAAGACCATTCTATAGTATTCCGCATTGTTGCAGAGTTGGTTCGTTCAAAGACTTTCTCTCCGGGTAAATTTCTCCAGTGGGTCATTGCGACCGGATCATTGAGCCACCACGAAGATCTCCATTCGGTAAGGATTCATCACCTCCATATTTGAGATTCCCGCTAACTCTTCACAAGCCATCCGCTTGGCCACTGCGATTGATCACCGAAATACCTCTTACCGGATTGTCCGAGCACGTGCAAAACCTGAGGTATACCCTCCTTCGAGGCACCTGCTACTCCGCGGATGCAGAGGAGCAGGCTATCATTGCTGCCGAAGACAGGATTTACCAGCAGCTGCCCGGACTGTTCTCCGTTGATGACTTGATGGAAGTCCAGGACGCATCAACGATCGAAGTACCCAACCCAACAGTTCGACTTGAGATCGGTGCGTGGCTACGTCAACAGGTAGCAAGAAGTATAGAATTTCTAGAACGGTAAAACTACCCCAACAGCTGACACGGCGAATATTCTGACTTCGAGTAGTATACCTACAAAAGATCCCTCGGTTGAAGTGTCCGGCAATGTCTGCAGGATCTCATTGGCCGACTTCAATGTCATCCGATCTTATCTTGAGGTGTTCAAAGACCTATCTATACTCGCTGACATCGTTGGCATTGTCGCCACATCTCTTGACTCGGCCGTCTTGAGTGCCGTTGCAGACACTCTGTCGTACAATTTCGAGGCTTTTCGTGCCGTTGGAGCGTTCGAGCCCTTGTTCGAAAAGGTAGCCATGCGATACGCGGCCATAAGGACCGTAAGATTTCCGGAGCGCGATCTCCTCATGAGCCTTATCGACCTAGCTCGCTCGGCACACGCTGATCCGCAGCTCATGCAGCTGTTGAGCTATGATCTCAGTCGCTACGACCAAAGGAATTCACTTGTCGCTTGCTCTCCGGCCTCGGATAGCATGAATGACGGCACAGCGGCTATGGACCTTGAAGAGGAGATTGAGCGTATCCTTTCAAGCGGTACCAGTATGGACCAGCAAATGATGAGCCGGGTGTTTGGGAAAATAACAAGCAATCTGGAAAAGCAGCTGTGTAAAGGATGCGACGGAGTGGAGAACGACATTTTTTCGACGTGGCTCTACCGTCTTCGGAGCTTCGAAGAGAGTGCTTTCGACATGCTCGTATCTTCGTGGCTGGGGACATTGCTCGTCAGCCATCGAGCACAGTTGCTGTCTGCTGCCCTTCCCCTCCTGGTAGCCTCTGGCTGCCTGTCCCTGTCTCGTTTTATGAAAACGTTGCAGGAATGCGTCAAAGGTCGACAGTCAAGCCATCCGGGCGATTCTCTTCGCATTGCAACTGAAGGTCTCGATAAGCTCCTTCCTGTTGAACAATACCAAGGGCCATGTCAACATTACGACTTTTATCGGTTTCGGCTCGAACAGCACAAGTTTTGTCGACAACGCGGCAGTAGTATCTTGAGGTTTCTGGGAGACATGGCTGAGCTGGAGTCCGCCGCGCACGACCACGAGACCGACAAACGCTTGTTGGCCATTTGCTCAGGGGGTCGTTTGTTGAGTGTTCTACGGCACTTCACCATCACGGACGCTCGCAGCGTATCCGTTCTACTCGGTGCCCATCGACAAACTCCCGACGAAGCGCAAACCTCCCATCTGAAGTCGTTACCGGGCCGTTTGTTCGACCCGCTCAACAGAAAACGTAGGTCGAATCAAACCCACACGTCCCCTTTCCCCAATATGCTGACCACGAGATAGGCCTCCAGGGTATGAATTACGAACAGCAAGTGGCCACGGTCGTAAAATGCGCCGACCAGCTCTCGTTGCCTTTCTGCCAGCTTGTCTTGCAGCACATCTTCTCAGCCAGCGCTTCATCAGCAGAGCCTATCGTCGAGTCGGTGTCGACCGCCTTTATGGACACCATCAAAATCGCTATAGAGAGAGAGCAGCCATGCTGGTCCGATTTGATATCCGGGTTAGAACAAAGTCTGATGAACAAGGTACATCCCGTCATTTTTGCATCTCGAGGCTTTTTGCTCACCAGCCCAGATTCGAGACTACGCAGTGCGGCAAATCATCAACAACACTGCTTTCCTTTGTGACTACAACATGGTTGAAACAAGCGAGGTTGTCGCAGACAGGAAACTGTCAGTCCGTCGGTATCTCAGCGTTGTTGATGTCACCGAAGTAGGGTCAACGACGGAAGTGCAGAGCTCTCTTCTTCTTAACCCTCTTATTGACCGGTTCAGAGGCTTGATCGAGGCTTTCGGCAAAGTCCAAGATACGGTCAACAGCAGCGTGGGTGAGAGGTCGAGGGGTTCCGACCTCTGCTACTGGTAGGTCCCAATGTGATCATGGAAGAAGGTGCTCCAGCTGACTCCAGCCAGGTTACACGTACTTCTTCGGCTCATCGTAATTCATTGCCCAGCACTGGTAGCGAAAGCCAGCAACCAACAACAGGCCATGCTTCTATGGACTCTTCGAGGGGTTCTTTCCCATCCCTATGTAGAGGCTTACCCCTCTACAGCCCTATTCGTCTTCGACGTTGCCAGCCTTGTTTCCGACAGCGTTTCCGACGATGTACGAAAGCACCTGGCCAAACTTGATACGGCCAACACGGCTGGCGATGGTCGTTGCACATACATTTTTGGAGCGGCCGTCCTACCGGATGGGTGGCTGAGCCTTATGAAACCCAGCAGCCCCTCGCTTTCGCAGGCAGCCTCCTCTCCCCAAGCACAGCTGTCGGCAACAAATGCCGGTCAGAATCAGTACCAGACGCAGCAGCCATTCCCTCCTGGTCCTGGGCCCATGCAGCGGACGGCCAGCCAGCAAAGTGTTCCGCAGCCAATGCAGACGCAGCCCCAGGGTCGGGCCTATCAGCAGTTCCCGCAAACCCAGCCAGGGCACAAAACGCTCCCTCAGCCGCCTCAACGAATGGGTTCAAACGGGCATGGAGGGCAAGCAACGCAGCTGCAGCAGCTGCAGCAGATGCAACAGATGCAGGCATTCGCACAGCATCGCACCATGCAGCCTTCGCTGGGCCAGCAGCAACGAAAGGCATCGGCACCATCCAAACAGCCGATGGGGACGAAGGGCGGTGCGACGAAGCAAGAGAAGGTGGAAATGAAGGCGGTTCCTTTCGCCTTGAACCGATGGGAGGTACTTCCCGACAGTGGGGGTAATGGGTCGAGCAACGAAACGGCCATCAGCTTGAGCCTTTTCGGTGCTCGGAGAGCGTGATGGTCAGCTCCCTTTGGTGGGCATGGGTGTGTTGTCCTGTTGTCCTTGTTTGTATATTTGCGCATATTAGCGACGGAGTTTGGTTGTGAGCATCAAAGAGCATTCCTATCTTCATGTTGGTATGGAGCGGTAGGCGAGGTGCGGCGTTTTCACGGCGGTGGTTCTGGTAGCATGTGTGGCTGGCACGGCATGGGCTCGGTCGAATAGATAGCTGCCGGGGCTTCGGATGGGGCATAATGGAAGTGCAAATGCACGCCGGGCGCAAGGCCAAGGAGGCCCCCGGAGACGTTTACGTACTGCGAGAAGTGATTTGTTTGTGATACTCTCTGTCTCTCTCTCTCTCTCTGCATGCGACGACTAATCACCATTCAGCAAGGCGGATGGTTCTTGGACGACGACCCAATCTCGCACCTGACCCTTCCAGTCCGCAATGCGACCATCTCGAATGCTGACCACGACCACCCTTACCTCTTCGCCTTCGACATAGCATTTGGTGCCGCCATCGCCCTCCCGGGTATCGTCCTGGTGCTGCTGACTCTCCAGACCTCCCCCGCCCCACAAACCCCCGCGGACGGGCGAAGTGGTGTACACATCATCGGCCGATTCGAAGGTGTTGTTGGCCAGGTGCTGGGCCTTGTACCACGCCTCCTCGTCGCCACCGCTGGGTACAATCCGGGCGAGGCCGTTGATGGTGGTGCTGATGCGGCTCAAGGAAGCCGTGTTCATGCCGAGGAGAAGCTCGGCGAGCGAGCCGGAGCGCGGGTTCAGACGGGAGGGCGAGGGCGACCGGCCGGGCTGGCTGAGTGTCGGGGGGCGGTGCGAGACCCAGTCGTGGACGAGGAGGGACACCAACGGATTGGACTCGAGATTGTGGGTTTTGCGGGAGCCTGGAGGGGTGGTCATGATGATGGTGGGGTGCGGAGAGTAGGGCGTCGAGGGCAGGTAGGTGTAGTTCATGAGCGAGATGTGGGGGACATTGTCCGAGGCGGTTGCCAGATGGAGCTGCGCATGGGGCGGTTAGACGATGGCATCCCCGTTGCGGGTGCATGATACGACGGGGGGACTGACGAAACGGGCATTCTGGAGGCAGGTTATCACCTCCTCCGGCAGGCCGTTGGCGTCGTGGGCGTGGGCGTGTGACGTAGTGGCGGGGTCAGCCGAAGACATTTGATCTGAACGATAGACGGGAGAAATCTATGCAGGCGGGATGTGGACAGTGTGCTCTGGAGGTGTTTCACCTGTGCTGGGGGCAACCAGGTGGAATGCGGAGAATTGTACGATCTTGTACAGTATCCCATATGCACGTCACGCCGGCGCCGTCCGTGCACGTCGAGTCGCGAGTCGCAAACCACGACGGCCTCCCCACTCCCCACACTCACTCCACCCCCTCACGTTGTCGCGGGCCACCACGATGGCTGCACCGCCGACATTGCCGCCCATGGACAGCACCGACAGCTTCAACCCGGACTTCGGCGGCGGCGCCGGCCATGCAGACCACCCAGCCCATACCGACCATGCCGACCACCATGCCGACCACCATGCCCACGCGGACCATCCGGCGTCGTCGTCGTCGTCGGCGTCGTCGCCGGTGGTCGACAGGGCAGCGCCCGCCGTGCAGCCCCCCGAATACAAGCAGGACCCCCAGACGCAGCAGAAGGTGCACGACGTGCTGCACTCGGACATTGGCATCAACACGCTGCTGAACCGCCTCAAGGCCAGCATCGCCAGCGCGAGGGTGCCGCGTCCCACGCCCCCCGGGCCCCAGGCACGCCGCTAACACACGCCCAGGACTTTGCCAGCTGCCTCAAGCGGCGCGGCCAGACCGAGGAGGAGCACGCCGCCAGCATCAAGAAGCTCAGTCGCATGACGCTCGACAGCATCCGCAAGCCCGAGGGCCGCCACGAGAGCTTCCAGACGCAGTTCGAGCACGTCATGCACGCCAACGAGCGCATCGCCGACAACGGCACCCAGTTCGGCCTGGCCCTGCACGCCATGCACGAGAACCTGCTGCAGCTGGCGAACAAGATGGACGGCAGCCGCAAGACGTGGAAGCAGCAGGGCCTGGCCGCCGAGCAGAAGGTGCAGGACGCGGAGAAGCTGGCGGAGAAGGCCAAGGCAAAGTACGAGCAGCTCGCCGAGGACCTCGACCGCGTCAAGACCGGCGACTCGGGCGCCGGCCGCAAGTTCGGTCTCAAGGGCCCCAAGTCGGCCGCTCAGCACGAGGAGGACCTGCATCGCAAGGTCCAGGCCGCCGACCAGGACTATGCGTCCAAGATCCAGACGGCCCAGTCCTGCCGCAAGGAGCTGGTGTCGACGACGCGCCCGCAAGCCGTCGCCGCCCTCGTCGAGCTCATCAGGGAAATCGATGCCGCCCTGACCATGGAAATGCAGAAATACGGTAAGTCTCCAGAGTCTCCCATGCCCAACGCGTGCGGGGCCGGATCCTGACCGCGACAGCGTCTTTCAACGAGAAACTGGTGGTCAACAACGGCCAGGTGGTCAGCCCCCAGCCTCTGAAGGGAAGCACGGCGCATCCGCCTCCGAGCATCAACCAGTTCATCTACCAGATCAACAACGAAAAGGATTTTGACGACTACATCCTGAAGTTTGCCTCCAAGGTGCCTTCCGTCCGCTCCGACTTGCAGTATGTCAAGCATCCGACCCAGGCACCCGCCCACGCACAGCCGACGCCGCCACCGGCGACCGGTGGAGGGATCCAGTTGCAGAATCAGCCACCGCCCTCGTTTGGCCTTCAGCAGCAGCCCGAGTCAGCCCCGTCACCAGCCCAACATCAACCCCCACCCCCACAATCCGACCCCGTGCAACAACCGAGCTACCAAACCCACAACACCGGCTTTGCCCAACCGCAGCAGCAGCCATATCAATCTCAGTATGGCGCATCGACATACTCGCCCGTCGCTCACAATTCACACGCTCCACCAGAATATCCGAGAGGCCCTGCCGGACAAACCGCGGCACAGCAATCCAGCGGTGTGCTCTATAACAATCCGTCGTCGCTACCCGTCAACCCAGTCTTTGGGGTCAGTCTCGACCAACTGTTCGCGAGGGACGGGTCACCGGTACCCTTGGTCGTGTATCAGTGCATCCAAGCCGTGGATCTGTACGGCCTCGAGGTCGAGGGCATTTATCGCATACCAGGCACCGCATCACACATACAAACGATGAAAGCTCTGTTCGATAGCGGTCAGTCGTTCATCACCTCCTTCCTCACCGCCCGCTAATCTCCTCCCAGATGCGTCCCAAGTCGACTTCCGGAATCCCGAAGCATTTCAGCATGATGTGAACAGCGTTGCCGGTCTGTTGAAACAGTTCTTCCGTGAACTTCCAGACCCTCTTCTCACCCGAGAGTTCTACTCGAGCTTCATCGATGCTGCACGCATGGACGACGACACCATGCGCCGAGACTCGATGCATGCCCACATCAACGCTCTTCCCGATCCGAATTATGCCACTCTCCGTGCCCTCACGCTTCATCTCCATCGTGTGCAACAGTCATCCGAGATCAACCGCATGAGCACCGCGAATTTGGGCATCTGTTGGGCGTAAGTTATTGTTGTCGTCGCATCCTCCTTTGACACATCTAACGCTACCAGGCCTTCCGTGATGGGACCTCACCAAGGTAATAACATGAGCGATGCCGGGCTCCAAGCTCGGGTGGTCATGACCATTCTGGACAACGTCCTCCAGATCTTCGACGAAGATTAGGTTCGCCTGGGATCATTTGAACCCTCCTTGTGTAGATATTCAGGATGCTGGTTCGATTTTTTAGCGATAGAGAAACCTGGCATCTCTGAATGGTCAGTCATACAGTATCATATACCCACCATCCTTTTGATGGGACACTTGCCAGCATCTCGTACGGGGGTCATACCCTGATATGGTCCCTCTCTGTCGAGGCGATACAGGCAGGCTTGGGAGCAAAGTGCCAAGCGTTCGAAGTCGGACGTCCGATTCCGAACGTCATGCCTGAAGATGGGATCGATTTCAAGTTGAGAAAGGTCGACAGCTTTTCTATTTCAGCTCAGACGGGCAAACTCTTTTGTGCCCGATGACCAAATCTCTTCCGAGACGCTCAGATGTGTATTATCATTATCCTGACTCCAACAACTGTCACACCCATCCAATACATCACGTTCTCAAAAGATTATTTTTTTCGATGAGACCCATATTCTTTGTCCTCGTCACCAGGATGCCTGTTCGCTCGTCCAGACTATCGCGGAAAAGAAACCCCTTGTCCCGTCAGGGATATATCCTCACTTGGTCTCCCGGTCAACCCACACCCATTTGTCAAACAACGCGGAATGTTTCTGCTGGTCAAAATCCGACTCGGGGTCGCATCCGGCCGAGGGTAGCGAGTGGACAGCCAACATGTGGAACTTCAAAGTACCATCTGGATGGCCATATCCTTCCATGCCCCTGAACCCTCTATGATAGCCTGCATGCACACGGCACGTGATTAGCTCGTTCAACGATACCACCGTTTGGACCGGTCGGTAGGTAACTCACCAACACACTCGTCGAGCAAGTTCAGATTGGGGTTCGTCTCGATGCACGACGGGTCGCCCAAGCCGAGGTATCGTCGAGGTGCTTTCTCGGAGTCGGGGTTGGGATACATCTTGCACTGTTTTTAGCATCCACTTTGATAAATGATCCATCCCATCCCCTTCTTACCGTCTGCGCCGTCTTCTTTCGGCCATCGACCGAGGTGTAGGTGAATGGTTCACTACCAACCTTCAGCGACTGCGTCGTGTCAGCGGCGACGGCGGCGGCGGCATCAAGTTTTATCGAAACAGATACGCACATGGTGATCAAATTTGGCGAGCATCTCGATTTCGGAGCGGGGGTCGGGGTTTCGCTGGAATCCACGTTAGTCTGGTAAGTGAGCCCTCCGTGCGTTTTGCCTGTCGTCGTCGTCGTCGTCGTCGTCGACTTGCCTTTGCCACTTCGGACGTCAACGCCCTGGCTCGCGCCGCATGTCGATCCACGATGGCCAGCGCTCCCATGGGCAGGTACTGTCCCGGTCCACCACCCGTGACTTCCGGATGGTTGTACACGCGCTCCTTCTTCGGCACCTCGAACCCGGGGGCCCCGCCGTACATGAATTGCTGCCACGGCTTCAAGCCGGCCTTGTACCCCCCCAGCCTCACAAACGACGGCTCGAGCAGCTTCCTCCTGGGCCGCACGCGCGCTTCGGCGACGCCGGATGTCTTGGGGGAGGACACGAGCTTGTTGATGACGCCCAGCGTGTGGTCGTACTCGCGGGCAAACTCCTCGTCGTGCGTGCAGCTGGGTTGGTCGAAGTCCCAGAAATGGTGGGGCAGCACGGCCGCTTCCTGCAGGACGTCGAGGAGGTGGAACCACATGCTCTGCATGGCTGCGCTGTCGTGGGCGAAGAAGTCGGCGAAGTAGTCGAGCAGCTTGGCCGTGCAGTCCCAGAAGCCGTCGCGGAACGCCTGGCTGCACTCTTTCAAGCGCACGTCTGTCACGGGGTTGGCTTGCTGCTGCTACCGTATCGACGCGTGCCAGCTCCAAACTCACCATCTTCGTCGGGTCCGCGGACCAGTTCCACTTTCCCTCGTCCGGCGTGGTTGGGCAGCTTGTTGATCGCAGCCCATATCGTTAGGAATTCCAACTCGTTATCTCCCAATATATATTTTGTCGTGATCGGGGGGTTCGCTTCCCAGTCTTGGACGCGGATGATGGGCGTATCCATTGCTCTAGCTTTGTCCGTTAGTCACTCCCTGCGCAAATTATACGTCGGTGACGAGTTGGCGCAGACAGTGCGGCGAACAGGTGTCGGGGGAGGGGTATGCTGCCGTCAGTCTGAGGAGAACCGACAGATAAGTAGTTGGCATGAGTGTGCAAGTGAGAGTGATTGGTGATCGTCTTGTGAAGGCAACAAGCAGACAAACAAGCGCAGCAGTGCCAAGCATTCGGGTGAACATTCAGGAAAATACGCAGGCAAGTTCGATTTGGCTGGAGAATCTGTACATGACTGTAGGCTGGCCTGCAAACTATAATACTGAATCCGCGCCGCTATCACAGATATCGGGACCTCAATTGACTCAGTGTGCTCATCCTTCCATGCTGCATATTGCTGAGGAGCGCTTCCTCAAGAGCGGATTGGCTGATGCTTGCGTCTGAGCTCATCGGTCAGCTTGTGTCAAATACAATCCTACCCGGGCGTTACATCGAGAAGGTGAGGGAAGACACTTGATAGAGAAACACGAAGAACTTGGCACGTACCGTCAATGTCACTGAAGCTACTCCCCATGCTGGGTGTGCCTTCGCTTCCCTCTTTGCCGGATCTTTGAGTCAACCCTCTGGGACTTGATCTGGCTAAAGATGCTCGATGGCGAGGACTTAGCGGGCCAGGGCTTACGAACCCAGCCTTTTGTGCGTTTGGCGCATCGCTGGTAGAACTTGTCATGGAAGAGCTGGTCGCGATCCCAGATGCCGCATGGTTTCGCTGCAGTTCGGTATTAGTGGCATCCGACTTGTCGAGCCCTTCTGCGGATTTCCCGATTGGGTCATTTGAGGATGGTGCATTGCGGAAGGGGTTCCTGGCAACCGGTAATTTGGCGAACGGCAACGTTGTAGCAGCGCTGGGGCTGGGTTCATTTGCTTCTTCCACTTCTTCATGGTAGGCCAGAAGCTCCCTCGGAGGTCTCTGGGGTCGAAAGCGTGGAGGCCTCTTGAAAAGCTGGCTGCGTTTCGCGGGGTTTCCGTCATCCGAGTCGGACGGAGATGAACTGCTCGACGACGAGCTATGAGTAGACACTGAGCCAGAGTGGAGAGAGCCTCGAGAGTCTTCGACTGTATTGGTATTCGCCGTCTGGTCAACTCGATCAGACTCAGTCGTCGGTCGATGTTGGGATGTTTTAGCTCGTGCAGACGGCTGCTGCACCAAAGCGCGAGATTGCGTTATGGTATTTGTAGACGGTGTTCGTGATAGAGGCGGTGGTGCTATTGGACGTCAAACCTGAACGACATCACCACAGCTTCTTTTGTCTTACCTGGAGCGCTCGTTTCCCCCGACAATATCGGACCGTCCTTGGGTCGCACAGACAAGGCCGAATGTGTTCTGGAGGCTGCCATCGGTTAGACGTCAATCACCTGCAAAAGATTCCGAAGATGCATACTTCCGGAGCCACCACTCCCTATCCGTTTCATAGGAATGCCACCCATGGCCATGTGAGCACTGTCTGGGTCCAATGGAGTTGATACATTGCCTCCTCCGACTTTCTTCAACTGGGCTCGCACGTGGTTCAGATGACGCTCGTACAGCCAAGCTGCCTGCTGTAGAAGGAAAGTCGGAGGTACATTGAAGTTGTCCGCGCTATTGCTGATCAGCGAACACTATGTTACGTACGGTACACGAGATCGCATACAGCTCTACCCCTGCCACGCAGTCAGTAATCAGGAAGGGCGGTGTAAGAACAAAAAACTTACAATTCAAATCACTCGCTTTCGATGATTTAGAGACCACTTTCCAGAGCGAGCGGTCTTTGGAGGCATCCCAACTAACCTACACATTGTTGGCAAGCCGTTGGGCACATCGAAGCTGTGACTTACTTGCAACGGTTCTGAAAAATCGCCTCGCGAAAAGGGAACCCTGATGAGAGCAGTGAACTGTACGGCAGACATGTTGATCAAAAGGAGCTTGTGTAGTCAAGGCTGCTGAGCCTGGTAAGTGGTATGGCATGCGGAGAGACGAGATGAGGTTGTCATTGCCATGACTAATCGCGTGCTTGATAATACACAAGTGTAGCATGCCAAAACACGGGACAAGGCGAACCCTTCCATCATCAATTGATGCGGTCAGACACAAAACCATCTTCGCCGAACGTATCTCGAGCCTCTGGAAACCCCCACAATGTGACCTCTTACAAGCGCACCACGAGACTGGCCCAGACCCTATGCCGCAGCTTGGAGCTTCTCCCCTGTGAGCAACTCATAAGCTTCTCGGTATTTCGACGCCGTCTGCTCGACTATCTCGTCTGCAACTACAACGTCGCTCTTGCCTTTGAGTCCCTGTGACACCAGCCAATCCCGGAGAAACTGCTTGTCGAAACTCGGTTGTTGTTTCCCAAGGTGGGCTGCCCATGTCTCCTTCGGCCAGAATCTGCTGCTATCCGGCGTCAAGACTTCGTCGACCAAGACGACTTGATTGTCACGAGCCGCATCAAGGCCGAACTCGAACTTCGTGTCGGCTAGGATGATACCCACCTCCTCGGCTCTCTTAGCTGCCACGGTGTAGATCTCGAGACTCAGCCTCTCGATTTCTTCGGCCACCCTCTGATCGCCAATGACGGTTCTCGCCTGCTCCGGACTGATGTTCTCGTCCTTCCCACCGGCCTCGGCTTTCGTGCTAGGCGTCCAGATGGGTTTCGGAAGTTGCTGTCCTTCCACCAGCCCGGCAGGTAATGGGATGCCGTTCACGGTCCCAGACGTCTGATACTCTGACCATGCTGATCCGGTGATATAGCCCCTCACGATGGACTCGATTGGTACTATATGTAGACGTCGAACTTGCATGCTCCGTTCACGCAAGGTCTTCGATAGCTCCTGGCTTAGCGATGACTCGACATTCTCCGGCAGAGCTTTGCTGATAAAGTGCGTCCTAAGTGCTGGAATCTGCGTCGTAAGGTATTCAAACCAATAGATGCTGCCCACAGTTAACAAAGTTGAACTGGTGATGAGCGGAAAAGCTCTACCTCATCGCCGTGAGTAAGGCGCCTTTTCCCGGAATACCCTACGACGCATGTCAGAATGTCACACATCAGGAAAAACAGGCCGGAAAGCTATATCGGATATGCCTGCGAAGGCGAAGGTTTTTGCATACATTCTTCATGACTACATCGTAGGCCGATATTCGGTCGCTTGCTACGAACAAGAGTGTGTTGTCGTCGACGGCGAATAGATCCCGTACTTTTCCTGAAGCAATTTTTGGGAGTAGACCTGCGAGGTCAATGTCAACGATGGTTAGAGGCGGCATGGCGAGAAAAATTTGTGGTAGTGGTTGTGTATCACAGACATGGCAGTTAGTGAGGAAGTTTTGTATTTGGCATGACGAAAGTGGGGCAGGCTAGTGGGCCGCGCCCCAGCCCAACACTGAAGGCACTGAAGGCACTGAAGGGGTGCGCAATCAAAGACTTTTTTTCGTACGATGCTCTCCCAGCTATTGATTCTACGCTACGAGCTTGCTCATGTCCAGTTCATGCGTGGTGGTGATGCTATCTAAACCATGGAAGCCCTCCTCAACCACCCACTTTTGATTATGCTCTTTTAAAACAGTGCAAGCGGCTCCGACCACGAGAAGGCCAGGGGGTCGACTGCCTTCCTCTTCAACAGCTGCACATACGTGCTGTAAAGTAGTCCTGATGATCCGTTGATCCGGGCAGCTCGCTCGCTCCAAGACAGCACACGGTGTACTATCAGGATACTTCTTCTCACGCAGCGACTCAATCAGGGCAGACAAGCGATGCAGCGCCATCAAAAATACCACTGTACGCGTCGTCACGTATTCTGGGGGGTCAGGTGCAGCACCTTTGCGGCCAGTGCCTGTGCAGATCAATACTTGGTCAGCGACGCCTCGGTGTGTTAAAGGAACTGCAGCAAAAAGTGGTGCGCTTAGAGCACTAGTGATCCCTGGGAGGACAGAAGGGGTGTATCCATGAGATCGGAAAAAGTCATATTCCTCCCCGCCTCTGCCATAGATGTACGGATCACCCTGCTTGATGCGAACGACCACCTTTCCGGCTTTGAGGCCCTCTAAACCCAACTCGAGCAGTTCCTCCTGGGCTTTATCTGCGTTGCCCGGGAATTTTCTAGCAATATGCACTGTTGCTCGTCGGGGAATGAGATCCAGTATGGCGCTTGGGACCAATTTGTCGGCGAGGACGGATTCGGCGGAGAGTATGGCCTTGTGGGCTGCTCGAGTAAGGAGTTCAGGATGGCCCGGCCCGGATCCTACCAGTATGATACGCCCTTGTTGTGTTCCACAGTCAGGCTTGTTCTTCTGGGTACCGAACGGATCCGATTTTTTGTAATCTCGCAGCAGGATCTCCACATCCGCGTCGGATATTGAAGCGAGACGACGAAGCGGCCAATATTCGCAAATCTGAGAGAGCCAACGTATGCGCCGACCGCGGGCTAATTCGGCGCTCTCCGACGTTACGAGTCGGTTAAACGTAGCCGGTTGACCGGCATCCTCATCCTCGGCTTCCAGATCTTGCGCCAGTTCGGCGGCATGGTCCTCCTCCCAAATCCGTCTCCGCATTGTGCCCAGCCTTTCCACCGCGTCGCCAAGATTTGGAGGCAAAGATGCCGCGATGTCTCGGCGAATTCGAGCGGATAGCTTGCATCCTTTCCCGGAGGTAGTCACGCCGATTTGTAGAGGGCCGTCAGAATGGGTGGACAGCAGGGTGAATGTGCACAGGTTCGGGGCATCGACAGCGTTGATGGGTATCCGGAGTCGACGACACAGACTCGAAACATGGGTGCCTATACCGGCATTAGCCTGAGCTGCAAGTTCCCGCGGTGCCATGTACCGATGGTCTGTTTGCCGCCCGCCGTGATGAATACAGCATCCACGACGCCATCCACATCGGATCGGCCAAGAGTGGTGAGGTCGTCGTCTCGGAAGCCGCGCTTCAACCAGTGGACCTCGCCATCGTTGATCCTTTTGGCCAAGCCGTAATGTAGCGTCGCATCCTCCGGGGCAACGAGGATCGGTTTAGCCCCGACCTCTATGGACCGCGTGCACCTTGCGCCGGCGAGCGAATTGGATCCGATGATCAGATGCACATGGGCCGTGGCATCCACAGCCGTCAGAAGTGCGGGGGCCATGGTGGCGGGAGATGTGAAGGGGAGAGAATCTCGAGGCGCAATGTCGCCGATGATATACAGAGACGGGTCGCGCGCTCTCTCCTCGGAACATGACGCATCTTTTTTTGTTCCGATATCGATAACGCCATCGGCGGCAGCTAGTCCGCTTTGGGCGAGCAACACACGATGCCGCGGAGATGGTATCGGCATCGACGTCGAATCCGTGGGAAAGGTGTGCACTCGAATATCAGAGACACCGCGGAGATGGATTATTCTAGCTGCTCTTCGCGGCCCATGACGATGTGCAGGGCTTTGCGGCTCAACAGCACGCTGTGCTCGAGGGCATTCAACTTGGCCATGGCCGATATGAGAGCAGGATCCTGGCTCTCCACGCGCACCTTTTCCTTGACACGCACCTCCTGTCCCCGGTAGGTGAAGGTGCGGTCGGCCTCATCGTGGATCGGCGGTCGCGTGCCCCCAAGGGCCACGGCGAGTCTGTCGCGGAAGCTGAAGCCGGCGTACGAGTCCTCGCCCGCGGTCTGGATCTCCAGGGTGCGGATTTCAAGCAGCAGCGCGGCATCGAAGATGAACAGGTGGAAGGACACGTTCGGGGGCAGCGGCGGGTCGAACACCTTGTCGTCCACTGGGGTGTCCCACCAGGCCAGCTGCACGTCCGAGTAGCCCTTGAGCGCCTGTCGTGCCTCTTGGATATGATCGTGGAGCAGTCTCAGCTGGCCCGCGACGAAGTTGGCATCGCCGGCATCCCCGGTCCACGTAGTCACGTCGATTACATCCAGACAGGTGTTGATGGCCGTCCGCACCGAAGTCAACTGCGGGACCACGAGTGTCGGCGCATGCGGCGCGGAGGAGATAACCAGGTCGTGCGTCGTTGCTCCGCGAGGAGGCGGGAGGGTCGCGAGACGCAACTTGACATTCTAGAGCTGCTCAGATAGGCTTCAGTGGAAAGATGCAGAACAGACATACACCCTTGACGATGCGCGTGCCGACGCGGGTGACGAGCCCCTTGAGGCTTTCCGAGCGGACCGACGACAGCACCAGCGTGGAGCCGTTCTCGGTGGGGGCCAGCAAGGCAGCGCACTCTTCCAGGCCGGCTTTCAGCAACTGCAGCGTCTCACGGAGCTGTAGCAGCAGCCACTCCAGCTCACGAGCCTGTGAGGCAGCCTGCTCGCTGACCAGCTGCGCGTTGTTGATGGCCGGCCATATGGCGGTCGACATGTCGTCTGTCAATGGAGGGAGCTGGGCAGCGCACTGTGGGATACCGGTATCGTAGTAGTAATAGCAGTGGTGGTGGTTGTGGTGGTTGTGGTGGTAGGTAGTGCTAAGACCACCAAGCTGGGCGTACAGGCATTGCCATCCATGTCAGATCCACCGTCTACTATGCACAACCCCATATATCCTCCACTAGATACCGATACTACCGGTGCAGTGGTTGCCAACGCGCGCAAACTTGTTTCACGCATGCCATTCTGTAGTGAAGCGTGCAGCGTGCAGCGTGCAGCTTGCAGCCGTGATGTAGAACATCATCGCTGACCTCATGACGGAGAGCTAGCGACCTATTGTAGAGCTCTTTTACTATACTAGCCTTGAACAAAGTTGGGCCGCCCTACGTCACCCGCTGCTTTTCTTCTTAAACCGGATGCGCAACTCACAAACGCTTCGTGCTCTCCCTCGAGACTTTTGATATAATTCTCCGCAGCCACCTGCCGCTTCAACCCTCGTCCAGATCTCCCATATTGTCCTTGCCATGGTTTCTGCCACCCGTATGTATCCCGATGTCTTTCGCCGACGCCCCGCTGACCGATGCAGGTCCCATCATAGGACTGGCCTCCTTGACCATACTTGCTGGAGGAATCTTGCTGCAGTTCCTCACCATCCTCACAGGTGGAGTGAACAGCAAGCCGTTGAATCAGTTCTACTTCCTCCAAACCTCCACCGCTGGCATTCCCAACGCCCGAAACCCGTCGCGATGGACCTTCTTTGCCATATGCGGAGTCGACGAAAATAACCACAATGCGGACTGTGGGAACGCGGTGCCTGCGCTCCCTTTCGATCCTCCGCGAAACTTTGGAACCGTTGAGAACATCCCACAGCCATTCGTCGGGTGCGCCTCGCCTCCCTTCCTAAGCCAAAGCCAAAGGAAATGCTAACGTCCAGCAGCACCCACCATTACTATTACCTGTCGAGATTCATGTTCGCTTTCTATCTGATCGCTCTCTTCTTCGCTGCCATGGCTCTGTTCACCGGTCTGCTTGCCCTGTGCAGTCGCCTGGGTGGTTACCTCTCCGCTTTGACAACCTCTGTGGCGCTATTTTTCCAGACGATAGCGGCGGCCTTGATGACGGCGTGGATCGTCCAGGGCAGAGACGCTTTCCGTGCCGCTGGTTTCGATGCGCATGTGGGCGTCAAGCTAGTAGCCTTCACTTGGACTGCCATGGCCTGCTTCTTCATCTCCACCATCCTCTTTTGCGGAGGTGGCGCAATTGGCCGCGATTCGAGTGGTATAGCGCGAAAACGTTCGACTCGTTCGACTCGTTCGACTCAATCCTCCAGGTCCACGAGGAACCGTGGGAGCTTTCTGGATACCGAGTCCCAACAACGACGGGTCAAGGACAACTATTCATAACTCCGCCGTCACAATGCGATAATCAAGTGTTCAATACTTGGGGTAACTTTGCCCCTAAAAATGGAGGCGGCATGCAAGCCAACGAATTTCGGAGCTTCGGAAGATATAAGATCCCTGCCGCAGGCCAACAGACATGTGGGCTAAAAGGTTACAACATATGGCAGTTGCGTTGTTACAGTTCTAATACGGGCAAAGTGTGGCGCAGCTGCTGAGGCTGCAAGCAAAATAGGCTGTATTTGAATACTCCGAACCATACCCGAAGGAGTGTGAGGAAGTCAAAATTAGACTAGATATTGCAGTATTTAGGACCAAAGCTCCTAGAGCACCCTTGACCAGTAGGAAAAGTACATCAAGAGAGGATTATTCCACCTGACAGACGAGCACCTTGGTGGCTAGACGTTGTCCCTTGCGCCGGATTCTAATTCAGCGATGGCTCTGTGCAGCAGTTGCGCGCGGAACATTTCGTTCCACTCATCTCCTCTTCCATTAGTACCTGCCCACATCCACCCTCACCTTCCTGTTGTCCATTTTTCCCCTTCCTGTTCTGCTATCATGCTAGGCCAGTTTCGACGGTTGTTTCAATCTACACGCGTAAGCACGATCACGCGACCGGAGCTTGCAGCAACCGCTGGCAGACTCCTTCATACAGCTGCCTCAACAGAAACGAAGGAACAAGCCCAACATTGTGAGCTTGAACTCTGCGCTACGAGAGAACGAGCTAATTTCCCTAGTTACAGCGACGGATCCATATTTCTACACCACTGGGCGGTGGCTAAATAACGACAAGCTGCAATGCGAAGCGCGTTACGTCAAATTCGATTTTGCTGCGCTCTGCGCAAAGGCTGTGAACGCGTGTGCAGGAGCGAAAAAAGTGGTACAGTATGAAAAGAAAGAGGGCGGCTTCAATAGGGTCTTCGTTCTGTGTCTTGACAATGGAGCTCGCGTTGTCGCTAGAGTGCCATATCGTATTGCTGGCCCACCAAGGTTGACCACGAACTCCGAAGTGGCAACGATGGCTTATAGTATGGTGGAAATTCCACGCAAACGTTGAACCATCGACTTACATGTTCTCTAGTACGTTCATTCACAAAGATACCCGTCCCAAAAGTTCTTGACTGGAGTGACGACGCAACTTCTATCGGCACCGAATATATAATAATGGAACACATCCCTGGAGTTCAACTGCATGCTAAGTGGCCCTCTATGTCTCCTCATCAACATATGTTATGCGTAAAAAACGTGGCCTTGATGATGACGGAGATGGCACGACTTCCATTCCCGGCGTACGGAAGCCTATACTTTGCCGACTCACCAATCGATCCGAATTTAAAAATTGAGTTTGTCAAAGGTTTCTGCATCGGGCCTCACTGTGGTACGCAATACTGGGAGTGTAACGCCGGAGAGGCTCGGTTCTACGAAGAAAAGCCCCCCAACAGAGGACCGTGTAAGTTAACCCACCTCTGCCTACCAGCACAAGATCGTACCAGGAAAAGTATTTACCATTTCTCATTAGGGACTGACCTACAGTCGTACTGCAATGGTTTGATTGATACCGGCTTCTCGCGAATTCCAAAGGGACATGCTGCAAAAGAAGAACCACCATATCGCGGCTCTGTCCAGGAACACCTCCGTCTGCTGTATATCAGCAAAGAAGTAATTGAGGAATTGATCAAGAGTTCAATCCTACAGAACGTGGCCGGTCCAACATTGCTCCACCCTGACATTCACAAAAGAAACATCTACGTCTCGGAGGAAGAACCTTCTCGTGTTACTGCAGTGATCGATTGGCAATCTACTTGTATCGAGCCAGCATTCGTCTACGCGAATCATACGCCCGATCTAGTTGAGGATCCTGCTGGCGACCTCCCAATCCTGGAAAAGTTGATGTCGGAGGCTGAAACGTCAAATGCGAAGCCTTCCGAGGAAATACCGGCGGAGAGTCCAGAAGAAAAAGCAGCGAGGATAAGACACGAGAAGGATGTTTTAACATGCATGAAAACCTTTGAGGTTGTGCTTGCCGGCTACATGCGAAAACTCCACGATGCACGGGCCATGGATCAAACGCTGCTCAGGCCTATCCGTTACTGCGATGCGTCCTGGAGAGATAGTGCGGCAGCTCTGCGGCAGGAGTTGATTGATCTCTCACAACGCTGGACTGAACTCGGCCTCTCTGGTCGTTGTCCGTATCAACCAACATCAGAAGAGCTCGCCGAGCATGCAAAGCAGTATGAAGACTTCGAAACTGTACAGCAGCTGAGGTTGTTCCTCAAGGGCGCGCTGGATGCGGATTCGGATGGATGGATCCCTGTCGACAAGTGGGATGCAGCAAAAGAGGAGAACGCAAGATTATTTAGCCAATGGGTGGAGAATATCAAGGAGACTCGGGGTAACGAAGATTGGCGTACGCATCTCTGGCCATTCAATGAGGTTGGTACCCTGCAGAAGGGGGAAAGAGCTGAGCAGGAGCAGGAGAAGTAAGGCGTTGGACAAGAAAGGCTTGTCCTGAATCTTTAAAGCTAGTTTCAGCGGAGTTGAATGCGAGTTTTAGGAAAGCTTTTCAATGCTATTGGCGTTTTCTTTCTATATACGTTTTGTTTCTATAAGCTTTTAGCTCTTCCGAGTCCTTAGTCTTTTGCCATTAATCACATGTTCTCGGTTGATAGTGCTGCCGATCTCCTCACGTCTCCGAGCATTGTTCGTGAATCGATTCATCTCACTTCCTTCTCGAGCTAGAGCGTAGCCTCTACCCCAGTAGAGCTCGGCTATATCACTTCTTAGACCCTCAGGATCTGGCGTCAACGCTGGAGTCGGTCTAGCCTCTATCTCTTTCTCGGCCTGGGCTGCTTGTTGACTGAATTCGGCTTGTGATTGAAGACGGACTTGTGAGGTGTCATGAGAATTGGGTAACAAGTTATCGCTCCTTCCACATGGATCACTGACTCCAATCTGAGTCAGGGTGAGCTCCGAGGTTGCGGTCTCTTCAGGCGGAGGATTTTCTTTAGTTTCCGTAGCCCCTTGCTCTGGCTTGATATCCGGGCGATGATGAAAGCAGTCTGTCGATAAGATCATCGGCTCAATTAACTTGACATTCAACGACGATATGGTCCCAGTATGGGACCCACTATGGTCCTTCGGTTGTGGATCTGCGGAAGAAACATAACCTGTCTCCAAGCTCTCCTGTTCGATGTCCAGCTGGTTGCCCTTTACCCGTTTCTGGCCTCCCCTCGAGCGGTCTGATAGTAAGCGAGGATCAATTCTCTGAATGATTCCGGAGTCCACGGAAGATGCTGGGGGTTGGCTGCCAGAAGTCGCCGAATCGGTCCACATGTCCGGCGTAGTACCCGCAATATTAGTCGTTATCGTCATGTCCCTACTTTTTCTCTTTTTATTAGTAACTAAAAAACTAGACTTTTTTAATTAAATTTTTTTCATTACCCTTCTCCAGCATATATAAACTTATTATACTGTTTATTATAAGAGGTATTGTATGTGATAAACAGCACGATCAGTTCACACATGGCAAACGGCCAGCCTCAGCCCAGATTAATCTCTTATACCTATTTAAACCTATAGAACTCCTAGATAGATCTATAGTTTTTGGATATCCTTTTATACTAGGCCTATAGGTCCATTCTGCTTTCCCTAGTTTCGTGATCTGCCTATGCCTCTCTAGAAGTACGGAGTAGATTCGGAGCCGTACCGGCAGTAGTTTGGCCTGCGTCATTACACAGCCTCTCGACTGGTGTGGATTTACTCTATTCGTTGTTTGTGTTAGCATATAGTCCACGTTTTTATAGATAGCACGGGTAACTTCGGCACTGAGAATTTTACTTGGCGCTTTGCGAGTTGTATGCGCATCGCACCACCCTTCAAGGGTGAACAGGCACGTGGGGTTGAACTCTGCTTAGCGATCCGTAGATAACCAGATGTCGACCCCAATTCTATGGACACGCGAAGATGCTAGTCGTATCATTCCTGAACGTAATGATGCAACATGCTGCTGTGCAGTATCGCTTAGACAAGATGTTGGGATTGATTGGATGTCATTCATGCCACAGCATGTTGCTGTGCCGTATCGCTTGGATATTGTAGCTTAGGTGGTATCCTTCATCGCGTTCGTTTAGGATGGCTTCAGCAACGTAACCAACAACACCTAACGATGTGCACTCAGCACTCTATACGGGCCATCTCCGCTTTTGGAAACGAAGTTGTTGTCGTTGCATCATCTCCGAGCGGCATTCTCTGAATTGATATTGAGATATTGAACGCTTAAGGCTTTTTGCAGGTTTCAGCTAAAACGTGATCCGAAACCAGTATTTAAAGAGCAACCTGTGAAACTTACCTGCAGCCAACAATTCCTTCACCATCACACGTTACTAACGCACAACAAACTTTAAGTAAGTCATCCTTCACTCGCTGCGCACGATTAGTCTCTGATAGTTTCAATCTCTAGTATGTGCACAGCAACCATTACCACGAAAATCTATGAGTGCGGCTGTCATGTCAAGGGCGAAACCAACACTGGCTGCGGTAATCCGGGTGGACCTGGCTGTGATAAAAAGACTGTTACCATGGGCTCTAGTAGGATAAAAGGAAAGTGTAGCAACTGTAAATAAGACAATGATGGTGAGTATAATTCTACCTACATAATCTGACGCCCGACTGAGATAGCCGCAGACTCTGAGTCTCAACTTTTGAATCATGGACATGTGAATCTGATGATTGAGGGACTTGCGGAAGACACTTCGACGACAGGACATTCGTTTATCACGACTATATCAATATATACAAAGCCTTGAAGCTATCTACTTGCTTGCTTTGACTGTGCATTGTGAGACCCATGATTCATGATGGCACGAAAAGCAATAATTTGGGTTTTGCGCACGGGCCTCACGCTTTGGCAGCTCCCATGCATGGGCCAATCCCAGCTATCACCGCAGCGTTGCAGCGCATTATGCCAATTTCCAACTCTCATATAACAATGAGTCCGACCCTGTCGCGCAACTGCATCCCGCACAGGCAATATGGACCCATTACCTTACACCGGACGAACCTCACAATTTTTTCGCGTGAGCTCCGAGCGCGTCCTAAAGTCACCTACCCAGCTTTGGAAAGGGGACCGTGAAGACGAGTTCAGGACAGAATTCGGAATCGAGGCGCAAATCCTTGAGAGACTGGGCCGTCATTCGAGAATCGTTCCGTTCGTTCGCGCCATTCAAAACTTGCAAAAAAAAGTCGGCTAAGCTTAATGAACAGATACCATGAGATTTCGGACGACGGCATCTTGCTCAGCGAAGCAAGTCATGGCAATTTGCAGAACTTCATCGACTTGCACAATACGACAATAGACGCTTCTTTACGTTGGAGATTGGCCGAGCAAGCAGCTGAAGCGATAACACATATACATGAGAACGGTGTCATCCACTCAGATCTGCGCCCCGAAAACTTCCTGGTGCACAAATCAGATGAGCGATCGGCCGACGGGTTGCCATTGTTCGATCTGTGGCTTTGCGACTTTGGCGGTTCAACGTGTGAGATGCTTGAACTGGATGGAGGGCATATGCCGGATACACCTTTCTTTGACCCGCGGATCACGTCCTGGGTGTCCAAGCCAGCCACCGACATTTTCAGCTTGGGATCCATCCTCTATGTCATTATGACTGGATACTGGCCTTTCAGAAACGGCCCACCTCCCAGTGCTGTAGAAGACATGGATGTCTATCGGGACGAAGTAGACAAACTATTCAAAGAGGGCATTTTCCCGGACGTATCTGGACTGCAGGGTGGAGACGTGATTAGGGGCTGCTGGGAATGCCGATACAAGAGTGCTGCAGAAGTGCTGAGGGATCTGCGCACCAGACGTCGAGACTGGAAGGCAAGATGTTCAAAGATGAATAGTGTAACCTAGCTTGACTCCATAGTTTCTGAGGAACTAGGCGGCACTATGAGAACGTGGATCAGGAGAGCGTGCAGCAAACGAAAGCCTGAAGCGTAAAAAAGGAGAAGACGTAAGGCCGCCAGGAACACCTCTATCTTTTCTTCCATCCTACCCCTTATCCGCAGATTGTTGTTGAAATAGTCATCTCTCACACTCTTGGCATGCCGCCTATCTCTACTTTTGTGTATTTCTCCGGCTTGTTGTCATCAAAATGGTCTTCCGCATCTTTATCTTCCTCCCAACACCGTATCCAGATGCCCAGCCTTTTTGGAGGCCCTGGGTAGGGTAACGTTGGTCGTATGAAAATCGCGGAGCTTGAATGGGCTATTCTTGAAGTTGAAGGCATCGTACCACTGTGGATCGTCCTCATATCCAAGTCATTTAACACGGTACTGTAGCTTTCTGCGATTGATACGCGCATAGAGTATCTCCTCTACCTCGTATTCATCGTCATCTGCGCTACCGCAAGTGAGGCTTTGCTTATGAGTCAACATTGGTCGCTTATTCTTTCTGGGATGGTGGCCGTAATCAACGCTGTCTCCGCTGCCGTCGTTGTTGCTCTCACCACTATAGCATCTCTTGCTACCGCTGCTGGTGTACTGAGCTGCTGGAGGATTTTTCATAGCCGAAGAACGTTGAGAGGGTAGTTTGCGAGGGAACGACTTCCTTTGCCTCACGGATTATACCGTGTCTCGAGCGCTGCTTTAATGTCTTGCTTGACGTATGGATGTGCTGTTTGGCTGGAGAGCGTTTTCACTATGAACAGATATCTTTTCCTCAGATCTGTCCCAACTCCATCTTTTCGACACCCCGCGTCGCGTACCCCGGAGGTAATCAACTATGATACCTCCAAACACTGGCAAGAACTTGAACGAATGATATGAACCACCTACTGCGAGGTGTAATCCTTGAACTCCTGGTACTTTATCTACAAGAGGATGTTGGTAAGGTGTCATGAGTTCACTTAGTAGACGTAAGTATCACAGCATGACCGCAGAGCACTAATACTCACGGGCATATAGAGTAATTTAATGGCCTCCCTTTCACCTCCGGCATTATCTTATCTAGCAAGTCGCGATTTGTTTTGATCCTCTGTGTAAGCTTTTGATTTGAGCTTATTAGGGTGAGCCATTGCAATGGAGTCTGTGCTGGTGATTTGAAGTGTTCTTTGCTGAACAGCCGAGGGCATCACTTCTCCTAAAGCATGTAAGCGCTGAAATCCAATCAACAATTTTTTAACTTACCCTGGCTAGTGACCAGAATCGGCATTGATTTGAATTTGGCATATTCATCTTCGGTAAGCGGGAGTGTCGCAACACCGATGGCAGTAACACTGAAGAAACCATTCTGATAAGAATGCGGAAGTTGAACACTCGAACTTTCAAGGAGTGCTGGAGTCCAGGGGCCAGTAGCTACAATCGTCGTTTCCGCCGTGATGCTTGTTCCATCTACGCACTCGATTCCGTGACAGACACCATTCTCTATAAGGAGCTTAGAGATAACCTTTTTCTTGGCGCATCACGCCTAGGGTCGCTGCTTCTACAGCTACTGCTTCCAAGGCAAGGGAGGTATCACCCGACTTCTGCAGCTGCTCAGCAGTGTTGGGGTCGGAAAGGGCCGCGGTAAGGGCAGCCCTGTCATCTTGTTGCTGCTGGGTGTGTAACGGATTACTGTTAGCGTGGGTCTCGCCGGTGCTACGGCTGGCACCGATGTTGCTGTCGGTTGAGTCGCCGGTGTTGGCTTAGTTGTCGTTGCCGGACATTTTCGCGGGAGTAATCGAGGTCGTTTCTGGATAGATCGATGTCTTTTGATCAATCGCAATACGCCAGGATGCGACGATAGCACTACAGAAACTATTCCGGTGTTAGTCCCTGCTATTTCCTGAAATAGGCCCGCAGTCTTCTTACTTTTGAGCTTCAAAGCTGGTTGTCGCGCGAATGCTGAAAATCGATCAAACTCAACAGTGATGAATGCGTTCTATATCTTTGGGGCGGTATTGGCATGGGCCGACTAAGTTGTTCTAAATAGTCCTAATTGATTCCATCTTTGATACGGCCGGTGACTGTATAAATGCTGGCGACATTCTATGCCTGATAGGCCGCCCCCTCACCGGTGAGCTTCTGCAGGTCGAGCTTAAAATGAGGGGTGGACTGACCGGAAGCGTTACTAATTTGCCGAAACGGATGGGAAAGGGCACTTCATCCCACGCACTAAGGTGTCGCCTTGTTTCCCCCTGCCCTTCTCGACGCGACGCGACCGGGTAATGCTAGTACTGAATAAGAATGAAGAAGATGAAATAACTCATTCAATATCTAGACCCAAGCTGAAGCCTCGTATGACTGAGTGCGGGTCTTCCAGGGTTGAAGAATCCAGTCGTGATCTAACATCTGCGCTAATCTGACCAATTAACGAAGGTGGGGGAGGAGTTCTAGTATAGAGTAAAAATATTTAACTTAACGTAAAGCACCAGTGAGCCGGCCACCCCAGTGAGCCGGCCACTTTTTCTTGGCATCGTGAATACTACGTCCGAAGTACAATGTAATCTCAAAACAAGCCTAACTTATTATATAAAGAAGGCAGAATTAATCTTGCTCTTTAGGCCTATAACTTAGGCTAATTTAAGAGCCTGCGACGCGCTGCTGTAGCCTTTAGCGTATAATATTAGCGGCTCTCTAATCAGCTTTACGGAATTACAAATTAACGCTAAATACAGCCTAGAATCTTAAAGCTTACTATAACAGAGGAGTAAACTATCGTACAATATATCCTTAACCTAGACGCGCAAGGATTTACCCCCTGGCTTTGTAAGGTAGCAGATATCGTAGATAAACTACTAGCTATACGTAGTAGGACACCTATTAGCAAGAACTAGGCAGAGTGCTTTATTTAGTATACAGAGGAGCTCAAGATAGCCTTTAACTAAGTAAAGGATTACTAGAGGATATTCCAGGAAGACCTAGAGGTTATTAGCACCTAGTT